>JAHRHZ010000094.1:4284476-4294824 GCA_024137785.1 Ginglymostoma cirratum | reverse complement strand
AGGCCCGAAACGTCAGCCTTCCTGCTCCTCTGATGCTGCTTGGCCTGCTGCGTTCATCCAGCTCTACACCTTGTTACCTCAGATTCTCCAGCATCTGCAGTTCCTACTATCTCTTAAATTTATACTGTCTGTTTAATGAAATATATAAAAATGACTTTTTGGAAAGGTGTACTTTTGTCCTGACTGATGGTGTGTGGGCAGAGGGTGGTCAGCCTGGTATCTACCATGCGCAGAAATCATCACATGCCTCAGAGTCGCAAACTAATAAAAAATATATCCACCTGCAGTATTTTCCCTCTCCATTGAAGTGTACATCGTCCCAGCCTAGATTTGAGGCTGACATTGATCTTTTATCTTTGCCAGCATGAAAGTTGTTTTAAAATGGAAGCTTGGGCAAAGAGCAAACTTTACTATATCATATCAAGGAATAAAAGGCAATAATGCATGTTACATTGATTTTTATTAACTTCTTTGTCTCGTCAATGTTTTATCTTCAAGATTCTGCCTGTAATGCACCTATAGGAACAGGATTGAGCCATTCAAGTCTTCTCAAGACTGCTCTGCCATTTCATATGATCTTGGCTGATTGAAGACTTCAGTGCCTTTCATCCACACTGTCTGTACAACACTTTACATCATTAATCATTAAAACTTTATTAACCTAAACCACTAAACGCTCTCTATAACTACACTTCCGCAACCTCCTGGGCTACATAATACCAAAGATTCACCACCCTCTGCGAGAAAACAGTTCTCATCATCTCAGTCCAAAATGGTATCCCCCTTATTTTTTAAGTTGTTCCCTCTGGTTTTAGATTCATCTACAAGGGGAAGTATCTTACCTGCATCTACCCTGTCTACCCCATTAACAGGTTTCATTGAGATGACCTCTCATTCTTCGAAATTCTAGAGAAAGGAAAGCAAGTGTGCTCAATCTCTCTCCAGCAGACAGACTTACCATCCCAGAAACAAGTCTGATCACTAAAGAATTAAAAGGGACCTGAGAGGCAATTTTTTTCACATAGAAAGTGCTGTGTCTATGGAGCAAGCTGCCAGAAGTAGAGGCAGGTACAATTAAAACATTTAAAAGATATTTGGTCAGGTACATGAATAGGAAAGGTTTAGAGGGATACAGACCAAATGAAGGGACTTGTTCAGTTAAGGATTTTGACTTCAGTTTAGGTTTTGATGCCGCACATTGGCACAGTGGTTAGCACTGCTGCCTCATGGCATCCAGGGGCTCATGTTTGATTCCACCCTCAGGTGACTCTGTGTGAAGTTTGCACATTCTCCCTGTGTCAGCGTGGGATTCCTCTGGGTGCTCTGGTTTCTTCCCACAGGCCAAAGACATGCAGGTTATGTGGATTGGCCATGCTGAGTTGCCCATAGCATCCAGCGATATGCAGACTAGGTGGTTAGCCATAGGAAATGTGGGTTTATGGAGATAGGGTGGGATGCTCATTCGGAGGGTTGGTGTGGACTCGATGGGCCAAATGGCCTGTTTCCATGCTGTAGGGATTCAATGATTCTATGAAACGTACTTGGCATGGGCAAGTTGGGCTGAAGGGCCTGCTTCTCTGCTATATAACTCTATAATATTATCTTTCCTGAGTTGAGAAGACAAAATTGTGCAAATTTGGAAGTATTACATTTGGTCCCCTTAACTAAATAAATGTTGCAAACTACTGGGGTAGAGGTACTAACCCTGAGGTAACCCACTAGTCACAGTCTACAGGTTATTTAGCTATTTCAGCACACTCATTAAGTCATGGCAATACAACTTGAGCCTGCTGGAAGAAATGGATAAATAAGCTAAGAAAAGGCCTTGCATGTTAATTTGTTTTTCTTTTTTCATTCACAGGATGAGGGCGTCCCTGGCTAGGCAGGATTTATTGCCCATCCCCAATTGCCGAGAGGGCAGTTGAGAGTCAACCACATTGCTGTGGGTCTGGAGTCACATGTAGGCCAGACCAGGTAATGATTTCTTCCCTCAAGGACACTGGTGAACCAGATGGGTTTTTCCGACAATTGACAATGGATTCATGGTCATCATTAGATTCTTAATTCCAGATATTTATTGAATTCAAATTCCACCATCTGCCATGGAAGGATTTGAACCCAAGTCCCCAGAACATTACCTGGGTGTCTGGATTAACAGCCCAGCAATAATACCTCTAGCCCAACGCCTCCCTAACTTAATTTTCACGAAGTTTGTATTCAAGCACATATACCTGATACACCAGCTTATAAAATTGTTTTCCATTTATGTTATTTGTTTAATGCTCACATTTGAACAATTGCTCAGTGTAAACTGAAATGTAACGTTAGGTTTATTGATCATTTATACAGTTAGGAAGCATCACATCTGAAACATTTGATAGTTGCTTGCCTCCAGCATTGAAGTAACTGATTAGACTCCATGTATTTTAAAATGATGCTGCAGAAGACAGCAACTTGCTAGCTTCTTGTCTGGAATTGATTTAATTGCCTTGTCTTATTCTGTCTAGCCTTACATTCATTCCCTCCAATTACCTTTTTAGATTGCATTGTAGGAGTACAAAATATTTCTTAATTCCCAGCAGCCTTGTTATCCATTGGCCCAATGGAAGTTCTTACATCTCTGCCAGAAACTGCCAAACTTTCCTTCCACTGATGATATAAGGATGAAATTCCAGAAATTTATGTTACAAGCGTGAAAATGCTGCGACTTTAAGAGGTTATTTTATCCCAGTTTGTTTTTTGATGAGAGGTTGTAAGGCAGAGGTATCAATAGGTGTACCCAAACCTGTACAGTAAACAGCTTGGGAGGCCTTGGGTTTTTTTTTTAAAACGCCTGAATAGGTAGAGCCAGCTCTCACAGATCGGGATTTCTGGGTTTTTATGTTTAGCTTTAAGCAGAAGCTATTAAAGTCCCAACAGAGTTGGAAACTTCTTTGAATGTCTCCTGGCTGCTCTCTCTCTGAAGCTTAACTTGATTTTTTTTTACTCCTAGATAGGAGAACTGCATGTGAGGATCTATATCTGAATTTTCCTTCTTATTAAGCGGTGTGTCTATGAGATAATACTGTATTTGAACAGTTAATAGTTACTGTATCTGTTATTCTGTTAAGTTTTCCAGCAGAGTTGTTATTCTAAATTCCTCTTTCTTGGTCGTATTTAGCTACAGTGTTTAAATAACAAGGTGTGGAGCTGGATGAACACAGCAGGCCAAGCAGCATCATAGGAGCAGGAAAGCTTGACGTTTCAGGCCTAGACCCTTCATCAGAAAGGGTTCTGGTGAAGGGTCTAGGCTGGAAACGTCAAGCTTCCCTGCTCCTATGATGCTGCTTGGCCTGCTGTATTCATCCAACTCTACATCTTGTTATCTCGGATTCTCCAGCATCTGCAGTTCTTATTATCTCTGATAGTGTTTAAATAAATAATGTTTTGCTTAATGTCGAAAAGTTCGACCAGTTGCATTGCATCAGGAACAGGCACTTCACATTTACCTTTAAAAATAAGAAAAAGTTACCTTATTAAAATATTTTGAGGATGTTTGGTCTGGTACGCAACACAAGCATGTAGACTTCCCAGCATATTTTCCCTTTCTGTTTTGCATCCAGTTAATACTTAACAATCTGACTAGGGTAAGAACAAAAATTTACCATATTGTCTGTATCTACATGTAAAGTTACTTGCTCTTGTAGAGCCCTGAGTGACAAAATGTCTTTCGAGATATGCATCCCTAACACAGCTGGTAAGTCTCACTCCTTCGGGACTTTAAGGTGTTCCGCCCACAAGTCAATGTGATATCTACACATTGGGTGGTGCTTATGACATTCTTCGGAATAAACCCTTTCAACCCAATGCTAGGTTAACATCAGTCAGATGCTCTTGCCCATGGAGCAAAGTGGTGATCCTCTATTACATCCAGCTGATCATCCTGGTATGGAGTATAGTTTAGGCTAACTACCTGCCCAAGAACTCTATCATAGAAATGAGCCCGAACATGATATGGTGGGCAGAAAGCAGCAGCATGTGTAGCTGGGTGCAGAAGAGAACAAGCAGAGGAGCAGATTTTTTATAAATTCTTTTGAAAAATTGATCTTGTTCCTGAATGAGTGTTACTGAGGAAGTGTTCATGTGCACCTTTTTGAAGAAGGCTTGTTCACCTCTGCCGTATTGATCGCAATGTTAAGTACCGGAAACATTGACAACTTGCTCCTCTTAAAGCCCCATGCTTGTTATCTCTGCTAATCTTAAAGGTTGTTTCCATCGTGGTGAGCTCTTATCTAATGAGGCATTGGAGGCTCATAATTGTCTCTCATCAGCTGTAAAGCCGATTGTGATGTTTATCCTATGCAAGGGGACAGTATGTGTTGGTTCATCCTGATTTAAATTGAGACGATTACTGTGTGTAACAAGTGCCTGGTCCTTCTCGAAGCAGAAAGCCCTGATAATTTTCTGGATGGCTTCATTTCAGATCAGATTTCCACTTGTAAATTAAACCTGATATGTGGATTTTCAACACTGTGGGCCCATTAAATATACAGATTAGGCCAGGGTCATGGCTGGGGTTAAGTACCTGTTAAGTAAAAGGCATCTGTGGACACCTTTCATTATGCCTCAAGGGATTTCAATCAATGAATATTTTTTGTGACACAGTCACTGTGTTTCTGCGGGAGACTGTCAGCCACTACATACATTTCAAAATCCCAGTAACTTTAGATGAGGTAAATGATTAGTGCATTTATTTTTATGATGTTATTCGAGGGATGAATATTGGTGGGGACATTATGTGACGTCCTTGCTCCTCTTCAAGTTGCACTGTGGAGCATTGTTAGATCCATCTGAAAAGGCAGATATCTTGGTTTAACATCAAAAAAGTGGTTATCTTTGATAAGATGTTCAACCTTTTAGGAGTGCATTTAAAAATCAGTTCTGAATGATGTGCTCCATCCTGGATCAGGGTTTAACCCCACAATCCTCTCACTCAAGGGAAGAATTCCTACCACTGAAGGCTCAAAAAGTTAGATTTTGAGAAGGTTTCAAAAGAAGAAAAGAGAGACAATTCCAAGGAATTGGGACAGTATGGTGGCTCAGTGGTTAGCACTGCTGCCTCACAGCACTAGGGACCTGGGTTCAATCCCACCCTCGGATGACTGTCTGTGTGGTGTTTGCACATTCTCCCAGTGTCTGTGTGGGTTTCCTCCTGGTGCTCCGGTTTCCTCCCACAGTCCAAAGACATGCAGGCTAGGTGGATTGGCCATGGAAAATGCAGGGTTACAGGGACAAAGTTGTTGGGGGGGGGGGATGTGGATGGAAAACTCTTTGGAGGGCTAGTGTGGACTTGATGGGCTGCATGGCCTGCTTCCACACTGAAGGGATTCTATAAAATTAATAGAGTAAACTTTGAAACTGAAGATGTGTGGTCCAAATTATACATTTATACACTACGACCTAGTATTTAACACACAATGAAGGCATCTATAAATTTAGCTCAACTCTACAAAATGCTGCAAGGCTAGTCCCCAGTGTCAGAAGACTGAGTTAGGAAAAGCAGCTAGAAAACTTGAACTCTTTAGCCTCAATCTAACTAGGGTGAGGTGAGGCAGTGAGTCTCATGGAGATACAGTATGTAAAATGCTAAGCACTAAATGGAGTAGAACATAGAACATAGAAGAATGCAGCTTAGGAAATTGTGCCCAACTTGCTGTCAAAGTCAATTAATCCTTTCTGCCAGCCCTTGGTCCATATCCCTCCATTCATTGCATTTTCAGGTGCTTATCTAAAACCTCCTTAAAAGCTCCTATCGTATTTGCTTCCACCACCCCTAGCAGCATGTTCCAGGCTCGTATCACTCACTATGTAAAACACTTGCCCCTCACTTCTTCTTTGAACTCTCTCTCTCTCATTTTAAATGCACGTCCCCTAGACATTTCGACTCTGGGAAAAGATTGTCACCGTCCAACCTATCTATGCATCTCATAATTTTATAGACTTCCATCAAGTCTCCCTTCAGCCTCTGCCGTTCGAGAGAAAACATCCTTAGTTTTTCTAGCCTCTCTTTATAGCTCATACCCTCTAATCCAGGCAGCATCCTTGTAAACCTCTTCTGCACCCTCTCCAAAGCCTCCACATCCTTCCTGTAACATGGTGACTAGAGTTAAAAGCAGAACACTAAGTGTGGCCTAACCAAAGCCTTACAAAGCTGCAATTAGAGATATTAGTGAAGAGGAATTTTTGGGATTGGGAAGAACATTTGCTCACAAGGAGAGGTTAGCATGTGCAAGCCCAAACAGGCTAACAAAGACGTAAACTCCAAAATCATTCAATAGAAGGTTGGATGCTGCAATAGTGGAACCACAGGAATCTATGGAAGGTCACTTGCAATCCTGGTTCCCATCATTGTGCTTATCTTTCTGATTTTACCCTTTCTGAAGATTTACTGTGATCCACCAGATTCCCACTTAATGTGATGGCAATGCTCTCTTCAGCCTGCTACTCTGATATTGGTAATTAGTGAGATATGCAGCAACTTTTCAAGATGATTTGCTTGCTGTTTGCCTATATTTATTACTTCAGGGGGTCTAGGAACTACATCTGCAAATTAAGCTGAGCAACAGGATGCCCCAGCAAGATGGTGGCAGAGTAGGACACCCCACCCAGAACTCCTCTTCTCCACCTGTACTTTCTGTTTCTTTTCCTTTATTCTCTCTTTTTAGCAGTCCTGGGGCAGCGTGCAGGGAAGTAGTCCCTGAGCAGCACGAGGGGAAACCCGGTCCCGGGGCAGTGCAAGGGGAACGAGTCTCGGAGCAGCGCAACTTACCTTGGTGCAGCATAGTATCGGTGCGCAGCGGGCTGGAGGCTTGGAATGGAGTGGAACAGATTTTGGACTGGGGCCTAGCGCGGGCGGTCAGACCACATGCTGAGCCATTGCTATTTGAAATTCTCTACCAGACTGTAATGTCAATCCTTTAGCTATGTTATATCCATCTTATTTTTTCGATACTGTAAGTAATGTTACTACATTTCCTTTTATTCCTCCTTTGCATCAAAGATTAGTGCCTAAGATAGCACCATTAAAGGCAGCCATTGTAAAAACTTTTCACTGTGCTCCTGTACTGAAGTACACGTGACAATAAAGGATATTCTGTTCTAATCTATTCTGAAGGATAATATGGTAAGGATTCAAATTTTATGCACATTAGGTGTTTTGAGCCCCACCAATCCACTGGGTTAGCTTCATATACGTGAAAGATCACAGGGAAGTAATCATAACACAGACCAACTAAATCTTTTGAAAAAAAAATCTTAGGTAAGCATTCTATCTCTGCTTCCCAGTAATTAATGCAACAAATGTTATCCAGCTGGTGAAATTTCAGGCATGCCAAATTCCAAGATGAACCTCTTACAAAATGCTGACGAGATTACATCAGTACAAACGTGAGAAACATGGTTTGTGTGTGTATATGCCACACTCCTTTATTTAACATCAGATAATGGTGAAATGATGGCACCCATTAGCGTTCTGAAAATAACACTAAACAATCTCACTTCACATTGTGCATGTGACAGCTCAGGTATTATCCCAAGCCATCCACTTGTATTGGTGTTTGGTTTGCTCAGAATGACAATATGGTTTCTTTACAAAAAGCGTGACATTTCTTTGATTTAACAAATTTGATGCCCTGCTTGTCAGTTGTCTCTCAGATGGAGAAGTTTAATACTGTGTCACTTTGTATTCTATTTATCCTTTCCCATCGAGCCCTCAAAAGCGTATAATAACAACTGCATCACTATAGAAAATGGAGACACTAAACCGTAAAGCACGTGTCTGCCTGTATAGCAACTCTAACTTCAATATCTCTTGAGTCAGGTTACATCAGGTCTGTTTAAGCAGCATTCTCTTCATAAAGCATGAAGCTCTCAAAATCTTTTATTATTTGAGGTAGAAGAGTCATCAAACACTATCACAATTCCATCGCAAACTGTGAAGTGACACAATGAGTGATGAACCTTCCGAAATGTGAGCCTGTATGTTCTGTGTTCAGCGAGATATCATTAACGATCTGCTGGGATCATAGCGTTCTTTTAACCAAACTGATTGTGAAGTCAATTCCACATATCAACACTCGCATTCTTTGATTAAATCAAAGAGAACGTTCAAACGACTGTTTCATTTAGACAACCAACCTCTTAACTTCTCCTTCATAAAGTCAGAGGAGAATGCATTCAGATCCCATGCCACCTTTGCAAGGTGAAGTGAATAATTACAAAGGGCAGTAGAGCCTCACTTCACTGCAGAGGGAGCCAGCTGCTCACGCACCCACTTACATTTACTCCATTGTTAATTTTTATATCAGTTGGAGGTTATCTATATTTAGGCATCAACATAGTGTGAAGCTGGAGGAACACAGCAGGCCAGGCAGCATCAGAACAGCAGGAGTGTCAACGTTTCAGGCCAAGACCCTTCACCAGGGCTGGGGAGGGGAAAGGGAGCTGGCAAAGAAATAGGGAGAGGAGGGGTGGAGCTGGGGGAAGTTAGACAGGATGGTGACAGGTGGATGCAGGTAGGGGTTAGTGAGGGTTGGTTGGCAGGAAGGGTAGGGCGGATAGGTGGGAGAGAAGACGGACAGGTTGTGTCAGGTCAAAGAGGCGGGGATGGGAGTGAGGGTTAGACATAAGATGAGGCCGGGCATGGGGAGATTTTGAAACTGGTGAATTCTATGTTCAGGCCATCGGGCTGTAGGTTCCCCAGGAAGAATATGAGGTGCTGCTCCTCTGGTTTGCAGGTGGCGTCATTGTCACACTGAAGGAGGCCCAGGATGGACATGTCACCCAGGGAGTGGGAGGGGCGAGTTAAAATGATTAGCAATCAGAAGGTGTTATCGATTATAGTGTATGGAGTGCAGGGGCTCCGTGAATTGGCCACTGAATCTACGCGTGGTCTCACCAATGTAGAGGAGGCCACATCATGAGCAACAGATACAGTAGACCAGGTTGGAGGGTGTACAGGTGAACCCCTGTCGGATATGGAAAGTCTGTCTTGGGCCTTGGATGGAGGTGAAAGGGGAGGTGTAGGGGCAGGTGTAGCACCTTCTGCTGTTGCAGGGAAAGGTGCTGGGTGTGGTGGGGCTTGTGGGGAATGTGGAGCGGATAGGGTGACTTGGAGTGAGTGGTCCCTACGAAAGGCAGATAGGGGTAGGGAGGGAAATATCTCTTTGGTGGTGGGGTCGAATTGTAGGTGGTGGAAGTAGTGAAGGATGATACACTGGACAAGGAGGTTGGTGGTGTGGTAATGTGAGGACCAGGGGGATTCTGTCTTTATTTTTGTTGGGGGGGGGGTGGGGTGTTTTGAGGGCAGAAGTGAGGAAAATGCAAGAGATGCGGTTAAGGGCATTTTCAATCAAAAGAGGGGGGAAGTTGTGGTCCTTGAAGTAGGAGAACATCTGGGATGTGCGGGAGTGGAACGCTTCATCTTAGGAGAGGCAGACGAATTGGGAATAATGGATCGCATTCTTGCAGGAAGGTGGCTGAAAGGAGGTGTAGTCCAGGTAGCTCTGGGAGTCGGTAGGTTTGAAATAGATTTCGGTGCTGAGGTAGTTATCAGATATGGAGACAGAGAGATCCAGGAAGGGGAGGGAGGAATTGGAGATGGTCCAGGTGAACTTGAGGTTGGGGTGAAATGTGTTAGTAAAGTTGATGAACTGTTTAAGCTCCTCGTGGGAGCATGAGGCAGCGCCGATAGAGGCTTAGGTGTAGCGGAGGAAGAGGTGAGGGATGGTGCCAGTGTAACAGCACAAGAAGGACTGTTCCACGTATCCATAAAGAGGCAGGCATAGCTCGGACCCACACAGGTGCCCATGGCCATTCCCTTAGTTTGTAGGATGTGCAAGGAGTTAAAGGAAAAGTTGTTGGGGGCAAGGACAAGTTCCATTAAGGGCATGAGGGTGTTCATGGAGGGAGCTGGTTGGCACCTCCACACTCCCCACCAAGCCCTCCATACCTGGCACCTTTCCCTGCAATCCCAGGAAGTGCTACACCTGCCCCTACACCTCCCGTATCACTTCTGTCTGAGGATCAAGACAGACTTTCCATATCCGACAAGGCTTCACCTGTACGCCCTCCAGCCTGGTCTACTGTACCTGTTGCTCCCGATGTGGCTTCCTCTCCATCGGTGAAACCAAGTGTAGACTCAGAGAGCAATTCGTGGAGCACCTGCACTCCATACACTATAATAGACAACACCTTCTTGTTACTAGATAACAAGCATGGGGCTGGATGAACACAGCAGGTCAAGCAGCATCATAGGAGCAGGAAAACTTGACGTTTCGGGCCTAAACCCTTCATCAGAAAATTTTCTGAG
>JAHRHZ010000094.1:4264013-4284076 GCA_024137785.1 Ginglymostoma cirratum | reverse complement strand
GATCCAGATCCCTCAGAGCCAGCTCTCAGAGTGAACAGGATGTCTGAGATTTTCTGATGAAGGGTTTAGGCCCGAAACGTCAAGTTTTCCTGCTCCTATGATGCTGCTTGACCTGCTGTGTTCATCCAGCCCCATGCTTGTTATCTCGGACTCTCCAGCATCTGCAGTACCTTTTATCTCTGATACACCTTCTTGTTACTAATCATTTTAACTCCCCCCTCCCTCTCCCTTGATGACATGTCCATCCATGGCCTCCTCCAGTGTCACAATGATGCCACATGCAAACTGGAGGAACATCTCATATTCCGCCTCAGAAGCCTACAGCCCAATGGCCTGAACAGTAAATTCACCAGTTTTAAAATCTCCCCATCCCCGGTCTCATCCCATGTCCAAACCTCCCTCTCATCCCCACCTCCTTGACCTGACACAACCTGTCCATCTTCTTCCCTACCTATCTGCCCACCCTTCCCACCAACCAATTCCCACTACCCCTACCTGCATCCACCTTTTGCCTTCCCACCTAACTTTCCCCAACCCCACCCCTCCTCCCTCTATTTATTTCCCAGCTTCCTTCCCCCTCCCCAGCCCTGGTGAAGGGTCTGGGCCTAAAACATTAAGTCTGCTGATGCTGCCTGGCCTGCTGTGTTCCTCCAGCTCCACACTGTGTTATCTCTCAGTCCAGCATCTGCAGTCCTTGCTATCTGTTCATTTACGCATGAACCCCAGTGCCCATATATATCGGGGAAAAGTGTGGTTGTTGGTTGGAGATGTACACAACATAATGCATCTCCATAAACAAAAGCTTGCGTGTGTATGAGGAATGGCCTCCAGGCCAATCCTTCACAACCAGCTATCGGAGCTATACTATCCATTACCTCAGACCTTAACATTACTCCAAATAATATAGAAGGAGAAGGGGGTTTATAGATGTCTATGAAATCACATCCTGACCCCAAAATACTCAAAATAGTTGGTGTTGGAAGGTGGCAAGGACACTATGTCCATTCATTTTAATTGGAGATAAGGCAGAGGCATTGAAATAATCACGCACCAGTCATGTAAATTGATGTGATGCACATCCTCACCTGAGTTTTGAAAACTAAATAAGCCTTTGGAAAATGTGTTATTCCATTAAGGGAACATTTATTTTTGGACCGTTGCATGATAGGATGTAACAGGGAGTGAGATGAAAATGTTTCAGCATATGAATATATGAATCAGGAGTTGGCCATTCGACTGACTCATTGAGTCTACCCCACTCTTCAATAGGGTCATTGCTGATCTGATTGTGACCTCAACTCTATTTTCATACCTATTCTTTGGCTTCCTTGTTAGTAAAGAATCTATCTAGCTCTGCTGTAAAAAGATTCAGTGTCGAAGCTTGTACTATTCGCTGAGGAACAGAGTTCCACAGATTCATGACCTTTTAAAAAAAATACTCCTCATATCCAACTTAAATGGGATCTCTTAGTTTTAAAAAGGGACCCAAAGTGCCTCTCTCTCAACCTGCACGCTGTTAACTCCCCTCAGGATTCTATCTCTTTCCCTGCAATCCTTTCATCTGCCAAACTCTAATCACAACCTGCCCTTTTTTCCCTTTCTGAGTGTCTGATTTGTTTGACAGGCTCATATAGAGTCACTGCGATCTAAGCTTCAGCCCAATTCATCCATGCCAGTCAAAAACAACCACCTAACTATTACAACGCTCTTTTCCAGCACTTGATCCATAGCCTTGTATACCTTGGCAACTGTACATCTAAATACTTCTTAAATGTTATTAAGGTTTCTGCCTTCTTACACCCTTGCAGGCAGTGAGTTCCAGATTCCCACCAGCCCTTGGATGAAAAAGTTTTTCCTCACATCTTCTCCAAACCTTCTGCCCCTTACTTTAAATTTATGTCACCCGGTCAATGATCCCTCCGTCAAGGGGAAATGTTTCTTCCTGTCTACCCTATCCATGCCCCTCATCATTTTATACATCTCAATCGTGTTGCCTCACAACCTCCTCTGCTCCAAGGACAACAACCATAGTCTGTCCAACCTTTCTTCATAACTATAACTCTCCAGCCCAGGCAACATCCTGGTAAATCTCCTGTGCACCTTCTCCAATCCTATCACATCCCTCCTATAATGTGGACTCCAGAACTGTACACAACATTCCAGAATGGCATATCTGACTTTTAATGTTCTGAGTTCATTTTATCCATTTCAGTTGCTAATTTAGATTGCTGTTTAATCCTCGCTAATATTTCCTCATGTCTCAACTACTTTATGGTAACAATTATTCCTGAAGCGTTGCTGTGCACTCCACTGCAAATATGCCATTTTGTAGTTTGTTTATTCTAGATCACACAGATCTCTGAATGAATTCTGATGTGTTCATTAGAAAGTTTCAGCACAACATCTACAGAACTAAACTTCTTGTTGTGTACCCCACCGATCTACTACTTTTGATTACTTCTTGATGTTGTTTAAAGTAAGACATCTAAAAGGGTTAATGTTGGAGATGATATTAGGCCCCACCAAATCTAATCATATCACATAATCATAGAGTTACAGAGCCATGAAGCACAGAAACAGACCCTTCAGCCGTATCAGTCCATGCTGAACGTAATTCCAAACTAAACCAGTTTCACCTGCCAGCTCCTGGCCCATATCCCTCCAAACCTTTCCTATTCATGTACTTATCCAAATGTCTTTTAAACATTCTAATTGTACCCACATCCAACACTTCCTCTGGAAGTTAATTTCACATGCGAACCACCCTCTGTGTAAAACATTTGCCTCTCATGTCTTTTTTAAATCTCTCTCCTCTCACTTTAAAAATGTGTCCCCTGGTCTTGAACTCACCCATCCTAGGGAAAAGACAACTACAATTAATCCTATCTCTATCCCTCATTATCTTATGAATGTCTATAAGGTCACCTCTCATCCTCCTACGCTCCAGTGAAAAAAGTCCCAGCCTATCCAACCTTTCTTTATAACTCAAACCTTCCATACTCGGCAACATCCTTGCAAATCTCTTCTGAACCCTCTCCTTAATAACATCCTTCCTAACCAGCCAGTCAAAATGACGTCCTCATTTGTGTCATCTCTGGCTCCTGATATTCTTCATAATTTTACCCATTAATGTAACTTGTACCTATTGCTAGCATGCAGTAATCTGTATCTTGCAAAGTGCCTCTTCTCATTCAGACTCAATAGTGGTTTATCCTCTACTGCTGATATCATATAGATCCTTAGACCCTGCAGAGAAAGGAGAATGGTAAAGAGCAGAAAGGAAGATGGGTACTAGCATCCAAAAGCCACTTGTGTTTGGTAACTCAACATACAACGTTCTGCATTGCCCTATCAAGGAAGAATACAACAAGTCTGTTGTCCCGGAATCACTTCCATCTTGTCCTATGCCCAATCTGTTCCCGTCATTCCGGATCTATATTATTCATCCAGTCTACATTTTATAGTTGTCAATATTAAATTCCATTTTGTAGTAATCTTCTCAATTGTGCAGCAATTATATAACAGGTATAAATCCTACTGAATCTTTGTCTCCTCTGAGGTAACAGTGGTCAGCATTGCTCTCTCTTAGTGTCATGGACCCGGGTTCAATTCCAGCCTCAGCTGACTGTCTGTGTGAGATTTGCACATTCTCCCCCTATCTGCATGGATTTCCTCTCATGGTCCAAAGATGTGCAGGCGAGGTGGACTGGCCATGCTAAATTGCCCATAGTGCCCAGGGGTGTGTAGGTTAAGTGGATTAGCCATTTGGAAAATGCAGCCTGATAGAGTAAGGGGTTGAGTTTGGGTGGGACACTCTTTTGGGAGTTGGTGTGCACTTGTTGGGCTGAATGGCCTCTTTCTGCAATGTAGGGATTCTCTGCACTAAAATACTAAATTAATGATGCCAGCTGTAAAGCAATGCCAATTATATTCCACTGACTTGCTAATGTGTTGAGATGTATTTCTGTGTTTCACATGTTTCATTGTTGCAAACGCAACAAAAACATTGTTTCTGACAACGTGATCTTCTGTGAACTCTTGTTGGCTTTACACTGAAATGTCGTGAATCTAATGCTTAGAAAATGTTTACTTTGCCAATGTATATATGCAAATTTCAATTAGCTTTGAGATAGACCATTGTATTACATTCCAAGCACCTTTTCTTGTCAATATCAACCTGTTCAGGAGCAGATAGGATTATGAACTTCTAGCCTAGAGGTAAAGACACTATGACTGAGCCACAGGGGACTTATACCTATCTTTGATACAAGATGGAAATGTCAGAAAAGAAGATGGACAGCCTTTAATGAGTTACGTGCAACTGAGGAATAGCAATGATTTTGTTTAGGCAGATCAATTAGTTGTCAAAACAATGAGCTATTGTCACACACTCTGCCAATTAACAAGACGTTTGGCCAAGCTCAGTAGACTGGTTTTTAATTAGTCATTTTGTCTGTCAAAACTGATATTTTACACAGTGAGCTATCTGTTGGGGAAACAACAGTCTAACTAATAAGATAGCAATTTGCATCAAAGAGATACCCATGAGTTGTGTCTCAGAATCAAATGCAGGATAATTAACAAAGTTGCTGGAAAAGCCCAGCAGCATCTGTGAAGGAAAAATCAGAGTTAATATTTTGGGTCCGGTGACCCTTCCTCAGAACAGATGCTGCCAGACCTGCTGAGCTTTTCCAGCATCTTTGCTTTTGTTCCTGATTTACAGCATCCACAGTTCCTTCCGTTTTTACTTATGCAGGATAATTATTGCCACTCCATTGTTAACTTCACCAAAATCTCACCTCACCTTTAAGCTTCCTGTGTGTAGAGTTGCTTCATTGTCACATTAATGGTCCATTAAACACAATGTAGAAAATTCAGTCTAGTAATTAACAGCATAAGGACCGTATAATGATATGGTCATTGTTAATGACTGCTGATTAACTTCTCACATGCATGTGCATTACCGGCACTGCGGTAGTGCCCCTACCTTTAAGCCAGGAGGCTTGGGTTCAAGTCCTATCTGCTCCAAAGGCATGTAATAACAGCTCTGAGCAGGCTGATTTTAAAGAAAAGACATACAAGTCATGTTTCTGTAGAATAGTGGTTATTATGTTCGCCTCACACTCGAAAAGTCCCCAGTTCGAAACCAGGCAGGAACAACAGTGATGCTCCTCTGTTAGGGTGGCACGGTAACTCAGTGGTTAGCACTGCTGCCTCACAGTGCCAAGGATCTGGGCTCGATTCCACCCTTGGGCGACTGTCTGTGTGAAGTTTGTACATTCTCCCCATGTCTGTGTGGGTTTCCTCCCACAGACCAAAGATGTGCAGGCTAGGTGGATTGGCCATGCTAAATTGCCTGTAGTGTTCAGGGATGTGTAGATTAGGTGGGTTATAGGGGGATGGGTCCGGGTGGGATGCTTTGACGTTCGGTGTGGACTTGTTGGGCCGAAGGGCCAGTTTCCACACTGTAGGGATTCTATCATCTATGAAGCTGGAGGGAGTGTCTCTTGTGGCACAGTGATAGTGTCCCTATCTCCCTGCCACGAAGTCTGGGCTCAAAACCACCCTGCTCCAGAGACATGTAATAATATCTCTAACAGGTTGATTAGAAAATATCTACATACTGTTAAGGAGCAGGAGTAGGTCATTTGACCCCTTCAGCTTTTCCCAGGATTTTACAAGATCATGTCTGATCTAATTGCTACCACAGCTCCAAATTGCTGCTTGCTCCTGATAATGTTTCACCCCATTTCTTAACAGGAATCTATCCATCGCTGCCTTGAAAGTATCCAAAAGTTCTGCTTCAACCGTTTGTGGAAGAGAGTTCCAGAGACTTACAATCTTCTGAGAAAAAAACATTTTGCGCATTTCTACCTTAAATGGGCAACTTCGTATTTTTAAACAGTGACCCCTTATTACAGATTTTCCAACAGGAAAGTCCTGCCCACATCCACTCTGACAAGCACCCCCCACCCCCCGCTTCAACACATTGCATTTCAATCAAGTTGCCTCTTACTCTTCCGAATGAAACAGCAGACATTTCCCTCTACGTAAAAAAAAATCTCATTTTTCTCTTCTCATATTTTTCCTACTGAGCTGCCATTGCCTACGTTGGTCAGGAGCTGGGAAAGTTTCACTGAATGTCACCCATTGACTCTCTTTTATTTCCAGATTTGTTTAATTTAAATTCAAATTTCACAATCTGTCATGGTGTCCCAAGACCGATAGTCAAGGGTTCTTGCTTATTGGCCTAATAATATTGTCACTACACTACTGTCTCCTTCCCAATGCTTGCAAGCAATTTCCCTCACAACAAGCTATAGCATTTGATTAATTTTCCTGTATATTAACTTTTTCTAGTAGGATACTCACCTCCCACTTCATCTCAAAGCTCTGCAATATATCACTATTTAGTCACTCCTCTTCTTTTTTATTCTTCTGACCAAAGTGGAAAATGTTTCATTTTCCCACATTAAAATCCATTTTCTAGATCTTTGCCCACTCACATTAGGGCACAATTTGTACTATAGAAACTCACTAAAATTCCTTTGACAGCACCTTTAGAACCTGCGACCGCTATCACCTAGCAAGGCAAAAGGAGCAGATACATGGGAACATCACAAGCTCCCCACTAAGTTAATATCATCATGTCTTGGAAATATCTGAATGAATGGATGAATGAATGAATGAATGAACTTTATTGTCGCACATATCCAAAGAGGACAGTGAAAAGTTTATAACTTGCAACTTACAGCACCATCTTAGGTATAAAGGTACCTATGTACAGTTTCTTCAGCTACAGATTAGTGACAATATCACCGACACTCAGTGCCATCTTAATTAGAGGGTACTTAGCTACAATCCTTAGTTACGGAATAGAGAATAAAGAAAGCGAAGTTACATTACAACGACACACAGTCGAACCATAGGTCAGAAAAACAAGAAGCAAAGTTGAAAAGACAAATATCACAGTTCCTCTCCAAGGGCTGTCTGCAGCAGACCAGCGCAGGGGGTCTCCATGTGGGCTGATTGCTGTCTGCTGCCATGCTCCACTCTGGGCCACTGCCACCGCTTCACACTGGGCTACTGCTCGCTGGCATCCCCGCTTCGGGCCTCTGGTCTCCATTCTTTCAGTGTTTTGGGGTCAATATCTTCATCCTTAACAGTATTGTGAGTATTTCCGTATTCTCAAGGAATGTAACAGTTCAAGAAGGCAGCTCGTTGCCACCTTCTCAAGGACAATAAGGGACAAGCAATTGATGATGGTTCAGCCAGTGACACCCATAACCTATGAATGAAGTTTCAAGAACTTAGTCCTATTCCAGAATGTGCTTTTTTTCTACCCTTTTCTTGCTATCTTTTCTGAAAACTTTCCTTCACTCTTTTTATTTCTCTTTTCAACTGATTTATCTCTAACTTCTGTTGTCTAACCTTATCAATCTTCCTCTCCTTATCTGTGATTCTTTTGAATCTGAGTAACAGTGTAATCTTCTAAATCACTTCTATTTTTCGACAACTATTTTGTACTCTCTGCACTATTCTGAGCTTGCAATGCAAGCAACTTGGTCTGCAAATCTTTTAAACATAAATAGACACAAACAAGACTAGAGTCATACAGCAAGGAAACAGACCCTTCAGTCCAACCAGCCCATGCCGACCGTAACCTAAACTAAACTTGTCCCACCCGCCTGCACTTGGTCCATATCTAACATACAGGGTCTGCCATAAGATACCACATTCCAACAAAATCCGACTCATTGTGCTAAATTGTAAACTGGGCTTTGGGACATCAGTTTAAAAAGGTCAGCAATGTTGCACTTGCTTACAGTAAGACCATCTCAGAGACTCTGTCACATGCCATCCCCTAATTCACAGACCCTTCATTCAATTAAAGATCACGCGTGGGACCTCATGTACTAGGCCAGTCAGAGGAAAGGCATGTTGGAAACTCCATGGAACAATGATGAGGTATGAAGGAAACCTTCATTCAGACTAAAAACATCTGGGACCGAGGGCCAGGGTATAAACCTCTCCTGGGGTCTGAGGGGTAATAATGGCACCCCTTGCTGAGGTCTCTTTGGGCCTTGGAGCTTCAGGCTTTGCTGGCCTCTGGGCTTCAACAGAAGGCTACCTCCATAAAGCAGCTGTCTCTCGACATTTCAGGAAGCCAATTCTTCACTGACAAATTGCTAGAAGCTCTTTAAAAAGGTGTTTAAAAGGGGCTGTTGATTGTGCAAATCCACTCACCACTTCCTTGAAAAGTGCAGCCAAGTCCATCAAACCACAGGGAAGGTTCCTTGCATCAGGGCTGCACTAAACAGATACCCAAAGTCACTGTCCACTATTTTACTGCCCTCCTCTCCTGTCCACTACCCATCTCCTTAGAGATTGGTAAAATTTGTCAATTGCATCGCAAATTCCTCCAGGATTCTGCTACCATTGCCAGCAAGTGTCTTGTAGGATTGGAGTATCTGAATTTTCTCAATATTCAAAGGATTTAGAATTTCAAAGCAAATAGGAGGAAGCTTTGTGCCAAGGCCAGACAAAACAATCAAGGTTTGATTTCTGCAAATCCAGCATTAACTGGACTTTGTAAGCTATAAACAAAAAAACTTTCCCTTTCATGCATGGATTCTGGGCCTCGACTGTAAACCTGTTCTCACCCTACACTGTCTTTCATCTTGTAACAAAGTTGACTTGTTGACCACAGAGATGGCACTAAGTGCTTGCATGAATATGTACATTCAAAATGAAATCCCACAACCAGGAGGAGACAAAACTTTTCTTCAGATTGGCCTTACTAGAGGACCTCCTGGCTGGATACATGGTTACTTCAGTAAAAATCCAAAGGGCATAATCCCAAATGCAAAAGAATCCAAATTAGGAAACTATTGACATTACCCGGGTAAGTGCTCCAGATGTGAATTTCCTCAGGACTGTTTACAATCCAGTTGCCGCAGATTTCAAAGCATCTTTTCATCTTTGCAGGGTGTCAGATGTTCAACAAGCACGTTCGTGACACAGGGCACAATACAGACAGCACCTTGCACCTCAAACTTCCATCAGACAGGGGCATCCCAAAGCCTAGATGCAAAATGCAAAGTTCATTCTTAATGCACATAGTGGATTGCATGGCAGCTTCTTGCTTGTCACTTTAAGATGTTCCTGCAGCATCTTGAAACTTACTCTGAGAAGAGAAAATGGCATGCAACAAAAAAGATCAACTCCAAATTCCAAGAAATTTCAAACACTTTGCTACCTTTGAAGAACTCCGTCGAAGATTGCTCCTTTGACCACAAATGAAAAGGAGAAATGTGATACTGTATTAGAGTATAAAGGTTCTATGGCACTTTTATATCCCTGCTGTATTACCATAGCAACGCTATTAGGAATGGTATACTCTTAGCCCATAGAACATAAAATCAAGTGCTCAACTTGTCTTAAGCTGCTTAGATCTATTATAGACTGACGGCTGGTGGTTCCCTACCCTGCAAAATTCTTATTCCTCCTGACCAACTCTTCTTTGTATTCCTGGAATCCTCAACCTTATATATATACAACTTTCTTCCACATTCCTGGGATCTCCTGACTTACTTTTCTTCATATTTCCGGGAACATATTACATTATGAGTGATCACTTTGCTAAGCTTATCAAAAGCCATGGGCGCAAGAACAATCAACAAAACGTACATCACTGTGCAAGTGAAAGCCTGCAAGTATCTTCTAATTGTGCAAATTAGTAGCTGAGCAGTATTTGAAATCTGAAACGAAAATAGACAAGCTGGAAATGAACACACGTCAACACACGCAACTTGATGCATGTCAATTTCCAACCTTCACAGTCGTAACTGCTGTACTCATTTATTAAACTGTGTAATCATTTGCTTGATTCAGCAGCAATATGTCATTTAGACCGATAATGCAAATCAGTGAAGAATTTTGCATGATGTCATGGTTAAGTAGGCTCTTGTGTAATCTTCACTGTTTGAGGGCATCTGCAAAATCTAGTGAAATATTTCTATTTGCTTGGAAGAGTGATTTTAGAAACTTGCTTCCCATCCTCGTTTTGCTCCTGATCACGGTGACTTATCCTCATTGTCATAATTAGTAGGGTCTCTTCGAAAAGTACAGTTGTGAAGCACAATGCACTTTGCAAGATCTTCCAAGATCTGGTCTCCAACAGTGGTCTAATAGATCTGGATAACTCTAGGCAGCAAATGTGCACGCATCTACATTGAGTCTTCCAAATATTCCACCTGTTTCTGAGAGTGGAAAGGATTTCAACTTTCATTGCCTATGATAAATGTATTGTTACATGTGGTGCTATTATGGCATAAACATGGCCTCAATAGGGAGTCAGGCTCTGTCCAGTGCACAAAGAAGTGAGACTATGCAGGACAGAAGGTTTCAGCCTGTTTTATGCTGGAAGCTCATCAGACCTTGATATCCAGTGTTACACCCTGTACACAAGAATGCAAAGCTGAATCAACTTTATGCTGTTCTGGAATAGCAGTGTGAATGCACAATTAAATTCTCCATTCATTTCGCTTTGTTATCCAAATCTGTTATTGTGCAAACCTATTTTGCAATCTTGTGACATGACATGCCATGTTTTTCATGGCAGCTGAACTTTCTTCTGTCCTTCTCTAACTAGAATTGTGAGCACAGCCTCTAATACCTTGTTAAGGTTAGATCGCTCAGGAAATTGGCAATCATCACGAATCACAGCATTAAGAAACTGTGTCTTGGATGGCTGGCTATTTAGTTTTAAAAGGCTGTTGAATAAAATCCTCCAACGCAATTTTTGACTTTGCTCGCTGTCAAAAGTGTTTAGTTATTTAGCACAGTGGCTGGTAGAGTGGCCAGGTATGTGACCGACTCTCCTTCATCCTTATTAGTCTAATGACTGCAACTTACACCATTTGGTTCCTTTGATACTTTTTCCAAGAAAATGTGGTCAGAATTAAGTATAAGAAATCGATCTCTTGCTTACTACAGGGAAGAAATCACATCCAATTAAAGACTGCATTACACATTATGCCCTTTTGAAATGTCAATATTTCACAACAAACAACAGTTTATCAATGGATTACTGAAAGGTTTGGGGCACAATGAGAACCAATAGCTTTGGGGTTAAGAGAGCTGAGCCAATAATATAGAGATCTGGGCTAATGACTTAGAGAGATAGCATAAGAATTCTAACCAGTCTGCCCAGCACCCATACTGTCCCAGCACTGCCTCAAGCCTGCCTGGAAAGAAGGCAAATAAACTTTGCCCATTCATATATCTAGGAGAAGAAAAAATGCTAGGATTAGAGGAAGTGACAGGTCTGAATTGGTGAAATCAGATACTTCCCCGACTTGTGCGACCAGAACCTGAAATAAAAACCAGCCCATTAACTCCAGTGAATTGCCACTAGATGGCAATAGCAATCAAGAATTCTGGCTGCTTGATAGGTTACAGTGTAGAGCGCAAATGTAGCCATCTCAGCTGAGATCAGCTGATTCCTCAGTTCACATTAGAGATCTGGGATCTTTCTACCCGCACACGTCCATTACTCAGTGTCTTTACCAACTGATGCTTTAGCAGAGCAGGACCAAGGTTTATCCTGTTCACTTCTGGAATCAAGGAGTGAATTCTCCAATTGGACATTGCCAGTAAGGGGCAGCAGTTTAGTAGCCAATATTGGTTGTCTTTTGTCTTTTATTTTAAATTCATTCTTGGCAAGGGGACAAAAATGGTAAGGCCAATATTTGCTGTCCATTCCTCTTTGCCGTGAGAAGCTGACGGTACGACTTTTTCAGAATCACTGCAATCCCTAACAGTAGTTAAATAAAACTGAGTGATAGTCGGCTTCAGCCACCAGTTAATAGTCAATTACTTTGGTGTGAAACTATCGACACAATAGTCGGACCCAGAAAGGACAGCAGATTTCCCTCCCTAAAGAGCATTGGGTTTTTACAACGATCCAACAACTTCAAGTCCATTTTTGCTGCTAACACCATTTTATTGCCAAAGATTCAAAATTGAACTCTAAGTGTAGGATGTGAACTCAAACTTACAGGATCACAAATGCAGTGACCACAACCGCTATGCCACTCTACTTTAAATAAACAAAGAATAATACCCTCTCAACCACGCTTCAAGCTCTGCCAAGTGAGGATCTGATTGAGAAATCAGCCTTTTTATGCTAAACACTTTCCTGAACCCTCTGCCAGTTTAGTTGTTACAGACTCTTATACATGAGTGCTTGTGATCAATTTTAATAATAGACTTGGTGAGACTACGGAAGCAAAATGTAGAATGCAGAAAAATAGGCAGATTAGGCAGAATACACAGTACTATTTAAACAAGTTATGAATTTATCACCTCAGCAGTTAAAATTAAAATCTTTTTCAAGCCAGACTTAGTCTCTGGAGCAATTTCATGGAATCAGAATCGCAAGGATTGCCATGGAGGAACATATTCTCAGATAGCAGTCAATAGGAACAAGCCTGTATGGTTTGCTGTTTTGTTTGGAGAACTGTGAATAGTTTGCATACCAATCTTTTTCAGTCCCCGCCAGGGCATCTTATGTCATTGGATCTATTCTCAGGGAATGAGAGGTCTGGGAACCAAGACGTAACTGGAACTTATGACTGATGAATTTCCATCCAAATGCACAGTTTCTTGGACAGATCGCTTTTAATCCGAACGTAAGTGCAAGAGAAAGTTACTGACTCCCTGGACTCAGAGCAATTACAAATGCTTCACTGTGAAATAGAACCTTGCTCAGAGTGAATTAGCTCTGTGCAGTTATCCTGGAATTCCAAACCAGCTTCTAAACTCAGCCCATCAAGTTCATTCCAACCCTATTTCAACTGATTTCTATCTCCATCAAGCCCACCAAGATTACTTCTTAGTTGAATTAACAAGACATTTTTCTACTGAATCTTTTCTTTCTATACACACTAATACATGTCTTAATCAGTTGGATTGGTTTCAAGTGTTAGAGGCTATGCATTTTGCAGCTGCAGTCATAGTTATTCCAAAGTCAACAGAACAGGTAACCTGAAAGGCCAGGTTGAAAGTAAGGTTTGGGAAGAATGAAACCATTGTTTTGTATCCCAGCTCCAAATTCCTTAAGTTTGAAATGTTAGGCCTCTTTTGGAATACTGCGTTCTATTCTGGTCTCCCTGCTATAGGAAAGATGTTGCGAAACTTGAAAAGATTCAGAAAAGATTTACAAGGATGTTGCCAGGGTTGGAGGGTTTGAGCTATAGGGAGATGCTGAATAGACTGGGGCTATTTTCCCTGGGGCGTTGGAGGCTGAGGGGTGACCTCATAGAGATTTATAAAATCATGTGGGGCATGGATAGGGTGAATAGTCAAGGTCTTTCCCCAGGGTAGGGAAGTCCAAAATTAAAGGGAATAGGTTTAACGTTAAAAGGGACCCACGGGGCAACATTTTCACACAGAGTGTGTGGAATGAACTGTCAGAAGAAATGGTGGAGGTTAGTACAATTCCAACATTTAGAAGGCATCTGGATGGGTATATGAATAGGAAGGGTTCACAGGGATGTGGGCCAAATGCTGGCAAATGGAACTAGATTAATTTAGAATATCTGGTCGGCATGGATGAGTTGGAATGAAAGGTCTGTCTCAGTGCCGTAAAGCTCAATAACTTTATCATTTTATGAGTGACACCAACCCTCCCCCTGTCAATATTCTGAGGTTAAGGCAGACTGGCTGCTCAAAACCTTGATGACCTATATGAAATCAGCTTTCATTCTCATTTTTGTGTCACCTCTAGTACCACCTTTTACCACTTCTGTAACGATGTTCAATTTCACCCTTGTTTTAGTATCATGCCTTTATTAGCTCTAGAGTTGATTATTCTGACGAATTTCTAGTTGATCCCCAATCCTGTATGGTTGCCCCATGTCTGCTTCCTCTGGGTGCTCCAGTTTCCTTTCTCAGTCCAAAGATGCGCAGGTTAGGTGGATTGGCCATGCTAAGTTGCCCCGTAGTGTCCATGGATTTGCAGGCTGGGTGGGTTAGCCGTGGGAAATGTAGGATTACAGGGATTGATTGAGAGGTTGGGTTTGGGTGGGATGCTCTTCAGAGGGTTGGTACAGACTCGATGGACCAAATGGACTCCTTCCACACCATAAGAATTCTATGATTCAAGTAGTGGAGAGATAAAAGGTACTGCAGATGCATTTTCTGATGAAGGATTTAGGCCCGAAACGTCAAGTTTTCCTGCTCCTATGATGCTGCTTGACCTGCTGTGTTCATCCAGCCCCATGCTCATGATTCAAGTAGTTGCAGGTTTAACAGGATGGATGCTGAGGAGGTGCTTCCCTTTGGCTGGAGAATCTTTTCAAACAAAGAGTTGTTCATTTAATATAGAGATGAGGGAACATTTCTTCATTCGGAGTGTAGTGAACTTTTGGAATTCTCTGTACTAGATTCATAGGTTCATAGAAATCATACAGTGCAGAAAAGGTACTTCAGCGCACTAAGTCTGCACCTACATAACTACCAAAAAAAGCATACTAATCACAATTTCCTGCACTTGTCCCTTGAGTGTTATGATATTTGAACTACTCATTCAAGTATCCTTTAAAAGTTGTAATATTTCCACTATCCACTGCCTGCTCCATCATTGAGTATATTCACGAAGTCTAATTGTATATCAGTGCTAACCAATAAACTCCAAACTGCACTAAATCCTATTTACCTGCACTTGACTCATAGCCTTCTATGTCCTGGCATTTTAAACTCAGGTGTCTCTTAAATGTTGTGAGAGTACCTGCCTCCACCACCCTCTCAAACAGCACACTCCACGTTACCATCACCCTTCAGGTGGAAAAATCACAGAATCTTTACAGTGTCAAAGCAGGCTATTCAGCCCATCAAATTCATACCAACCTTCTGAGACCCGTCCCATCCCATACTTGTAACCCTGCATTTCCCCTGGCTAATCCAGCTAGCCTACACATCCCTGGACACGAGGGGCAATTTAGCATGGCCAATCTACCTAAACTTGCGCATTGTTGGGCCGTAGGAGGAAACCAGGTCACCCACGCAAACATAGGGAGAATATGCAAACTCCACACAGACTACCAAGGGTAGAATGGTACCTAGGCCTCTGGTGCTGGGGGCCAGCAGGGTTAACCACTGAGCCACTGTGCCACCCATAATGTGAGGCAATCCTTTCCTTATATCTTCCCTGAACCATTTATCCCTCGCCTTATAATTATGCCCTCTGGTCTTAGACACATCTGCCATGAGGAAAAGATGCTCACAAAACTTCTCATAATATCTACCAAATATATTTGGTTTCCTGAATCAAGACAAGAAAATTATTTTCTCATATTCCATTCTCAGTTACAGTCATAGTTATCTGCTATAATTGGAAGTCACAGTTTGAAAATAAGGTGACTTCCATTTAAGAAGGAAATGAGGAAATCTTCTGTCTCTCTGGGAATTGTGAATCTGAGGAACTGTCTTCCCCGTAGGATGTTGGAGGCAGATCATTGAATATTTATAAAACAAAGAAATAGATTTTAGACTAGCCAGGGAGGCAATGGCCAGTGGGAGTAGGTAGGAATTTGGATTTGATTCCATAATCAGATTAGCCGTGATTTCATTCAAATGTGCTTTATGCTCAACTGGACAAAATCATGCAGCTAATTCCTAAGCTCATGTGTTCATTTGTATAGTCACAGTTCCGGCTTCCCAATAGAATTGACCACTCTGTGAAAATTTCTGACCTAATTCTATTTAAGCTGCTCAAAAGGGCATGGCAATAAAAAACGATTCAACAAATATTTTTTTCTCAATTTGTTTACAAGGATAGTGAAATGATAATTGACCTTTTGATTTTCATTTGGAATATAATTTGATCAGGACTGGGAGAAGTTAATGAGGCGCATTCAACTCAGTCAAATTTTGTTATTAATCATTTGTTTAGATAAAAACCACTCAGCCACTTGACTGTTAATGTTCATTGACTTTGTTGGTCTTTATGTTTACAATTTCCCTGTCCCGAGTCACCTTGACTCATTCTGTATGAAGTCAAAGAGTCATAGAGGTCTACAGCATGGAAACAAGCCCTTCAGCCCAACTTGTCCATGCTGCCCAGATTTCACAGCTAAATTAGTCCCGTTTGCCTGCATTTGATCTTTATCCCTCGATACCTATCCCATCTGTGTACCTGCCCAAATGTTTCTTAAATGACAAAATTGCACTCGTTTCCACCACTAGCCCAGTCCAAATGCTCACCACCCTCTGTGTGAAAAAAAAAAGCTCCCCCTGGACCCTTTTGTATTTCCCCCCTCTCATCTATAACCTGTGCTGGGTAGAATACCAGTCGTCAGGAAGGGCTCACTCCATATGGTATAACCTGGCAGAATGCCTGGTGATTTTCTTTGTCAGGCTATGGTCAAGAATCTGAACAATTCCCCATCTCTGTGCTCCCCTAATACAGGGGAAATCAGGGCTGAGTTTTCCTGACCAGCTTTCACTTCTCATCCATTTATTATATTAGTCCGTTGCCTATTTTTCTCTCCTGTATACAGCACTTGTTTTTTTTTTATCAATTCCCATCATTCTGCCGGTTTTTATTTTCAAGTCATTATGTACTATCCAAATTGCTTTATGGATCCCAGGTTATCCCTAGATTAATATCATTCGCAAATTTGACCGCATCAAATCTAGGTAAGTTATGTAAACTGAAACACAAGCAGTTCCAGCATCAACACTGATGGACCACATTAATACTACCATCCACGCTGATGAGATGCTCCTTGATGAGACATGAGACACAACCTGTACTCACTCGCCTCCATTCACACTGATAAGGAGAACCACCAGTTCAATTGGGACAACACTGGGATCCTGGGACAGGCCAAACAGAGACAAGCACGGGAATTCTTAGAGGTCTGGTTCTCCACCAAGAAGGCCATCAATAAACACAAAAAATTAGACCCTATATATACGCCACTGCGAAGGGAAACCAGAAATTATGTCACCAACTCCAACAGACACCAGGGTTTAAATACTAGGCGGAAAAACACAACAGCACTTCATCAGAGGTTGCGCTGATGATGTTACCGAGCAGTGGCGGGGAGTAATGAAATGTCTGTGATCTAACGAACCAGCTCAGTGAGCAAACCAACCACAGCATTCACAGCCCAAGCTTCAAACCTACTCAAGAACCTTAAACTTTATGTCAAACACGTTGCTGTGAGTCTGGACTCAGGTGTAGGCCAAACTTATTAACAATGGCAGATTTTCTTCTCTAAAAGACATTAGTGAACTAGATGGGTCTTTAAATACCATTCCTTAGATGAGCATTGTATAATAGATGTATTATTTAATTGGTTTAATTGAGCACAATAGAGCAACTTACCTGCACAAATAGTTAATTAGATATAGGTAGAGATAAAAAAAAACACCGTAGATGCTGGAATCCAAGGTAGACAAACAGGAGGCTGGAAGAACACAGCAAGCCAGGCAGCATCTGGAGGAAAGGAGCAGTCGACGTTTTGGATATTACCCTTCTTCAGGACTGAATGCCGGGGTGGGCGAGCTGCAGATAAAGGTTGGGGGGAGGTTGCAGAATGGTTGTGATAGATGGAGTCGAACTGCTTCACGGCAAAAACATCTTATATAACTTTATACTGCATTTACATATTTCCCGTGACTTAACTGAACTGTCCAAAGTGTTTCACAATAGATTTGTAAGACAATGACTTGACACAGGTCTAAAGAAGGAGACATTATAATGGATGACTGAATGTTCAATCTGGAAAGTAAATGTTAAGCTACATTTAAAGGAGGGGAAAAGGGTAGGGAATCAAATGGATAGTTGGATCAAATTCCAGATTTTTCAGACAGTTGAAAACATAATCCCCAATAGAAGGGTGGTAGGAACACAAGAGACCAGAGTGGATAGATGCATGGTCCGCAGAGAGGTCCAGAGATGGTACATGATGAAAAGGTAGGGAGAGGCATAATCTTAGAAGTGAGAATTGCAAGATGGGATTTTGAAGAATTGGCAATGTATTCAGGTCAATGGTTACAGGATTGATGGGTAATGGGGACTTGAAATCAGTCAGACATGGAAAGCATTGTTGCGTGTAACTGTTTTCAAAGAATATTTAGATTGATGGGATTATTACCGATGTTAAGACTCTTCCTGACTGGAGAGGATCTGCAACAGTGGCAATTGAGAAAACATTCTGAACAGCAACAACTATGAAGAAAAGTCCAACAGCTTTACTGGAAAGATTCAAGGAGCTCCTAATGCACTTTCCTCTTCCATTACCAGGGAGCTGCCATTCCTCCCTTCATCCAAGTTTGGCAGCTCATTATAATGTTTCTGAAACTCAAGTTGCAGGGGCTGGAATCTGATACTCGGTTTCCACAGAGTGAGAACTGTTTTGAACTACAAAGCGTTCTCACCAATAATGGCAGGAAAAAAACACGTCAGAGTCAATTTTAACAATTTGCCTGAGATACAAAAGTCACCATCATTTATTACAGTTCCTTCCAGGGCCAGTGAAAGCGCCATAAGTGAAAGTTTGTCCTCGTTATACTGACAGCCTGGGTTCATTATATGCTATTATTATGAGTGCAGAAAGCCTAATAGTTTTCAGCACAGTTTTGGAGTCATGCATTCCGGTGGATAGACTGTGCACCTGACAGAAACCTGCCAACAAGGAGACATTTGTCAGAAATTTCCTTTACCATTCAACATTTTACTCAGTTTCCTTTGTCAAACACCAAACTCCCTATTTTTATTTTGCTACCATCTGTGTATTACTGAGGTCCAATTCGAAAATGAGTCACATTAGTGAAAGCTAATGACACCTCAGTGGGGGGTCTGAATATCCTGCCACTGTAATGCTGTATCCCCTTTCATGACTTGGAGAAGTGAACTCATGCTTGCAGAGTCCTTGATTCTGGCTCATTATTTTGGGGTACACAAATGTTTGGTTCCTTACAAGTCAAATTGAAAATTCTCGGAGACCCATTACAACCAGGCCTTTGTGGGGAGTCCGCCGTTTCTCATTTTAATTGCTAGGCATCAATGCCACATAATCTCAGCCTTGATATCAGTGACAGGACACTGACAGGAATGAATTACTCTGCCCACACACATTAATCAGCAGCAGGGACGCCAGCAAAGAGACAATGAGCAGCACAGTGAAATGATTGAAAAAAGACATGGGAGAGGTGGTCTGATAATAGGCACCCAGATACTTGTCGTCATTGCATGGAAGTGACGCAGCAGAAATATATTTCTGGCTAATGAAAGAAAGTTTGCAATTTTAAAGCAACTGTGCAATTGTTTTCATGTTCATGCTTCATCAACTCCTTCCCTCAATACTCAAGTGTCATAGGAATAAATTCAATTTAGTTCGAGTTAGAATTAAGTGTTATTGACACGTGCATTCATTAGAGGGATACATGAGTGCAGTGAAAAGTGTACAATATCACCATTTCCAGGACCATCTCAGGTGCAAAGGTGTCTAGGTACAAAATCTTGGGTACAAATTAGAAAAATAAAAGATTAAAGTTACAAATTCAGCATTATAGTCCTAAAGCAGAGAAAGAGAGAGAGAAAAAAAAGAGCAGACTGTAGTGATCGGAACAAGGTTGACCAGGTGCATCTCATTGAGTATGAGTTCCCTGATTGGGGTTGTTAACCTGGTCCAATCAGGGAGCCCTGCCTGACAGATATAAACACGAGCCTCAGGGATTCTCCTCACTCTAAGCACTGGCTCTGGGCTAGCTGCTCAGAGTCCACGTGTTGTGCCCATGTTAATAAAGGGTTACTTGGTGATGGGATATCAGCCTTTGTGCAGTTATTTCACAGATGGAGCAGACAGGTCCGAGCTGGGTTTCACCTCAGGTCTGGGAGCCGCTCGAGGTTAGGAGTCTCTCAAATCTGTGTTGGGCTTCACTTTGAGTCTGCACTGGCTCAACTTACCACCACTGTGGTAGTGTCCTTAGTCCTGAGTCAGGACGTTTAGGTTCAAGCCTCATCTCTTCCAGAGGTTAATTGGGAA
>JAHRHZ010000094.1:4179550-4253620 GCA_024137785.1 Ginglymostoma cirratum | reverse complement strand
TATACCGCATATACCGCATATGAGTATATACCGCATATACCGCATATACCGCATATGAGTATACTTGGAGTTCAAGCTCCAAACCATTGGAAACACCTTCAGCGAGACAGACCAGAATATGGGACTTACACTAAACGTTTGTAAGACAGCCTGCTCCACCACACCACATTACTGCCTGATATCAATATCCATGATTCGGTCTTGGAAAATATGGACCATTTCCATAACTTGGGAATCAATTATCATCAACAGGCATCAATGACAAAGCACAATATTACCTTCAACGTGCTAGGCAGCTCTCAGGCAACTTGAGAAACTGAGTATCTGACGAGCAGGAGCTCAAACATTGTGCCAAATCAATGGCCTACAGAGCAGTAATGACAGCCAGCCTCCTACATGGCTCAGGGACATGGGCTATGTACAGCAGACATCTCAAAACACTAGAATGTCACCACATGCACATCATCTGAAAGCCTGGCATAAAACTCCCAAATGAATAAAGGTTCATACTGCACCTTGTCATCAGCAACGCGGTGAGGAAGCCCAAGGAGGACAGAGAAAACACTTTGAGAAACTGCAACATCCCCATTGATTCCTGAGGTATCCTGATCCAAGACCAGCCAAACTGAAGGGAAACCATTTGGCAAGCAGTACACCCCAAGTCTCTTTGCTGATGACAAGGTGCAGTATGAACCTTTATTCATTCTCAGGATGAGGCTGTCTCTGGCAGCATTTATTGCCCATCCCTAATTGCCCAGAGGGCAGTTAAGACTCAACCACATTGCTGTGGGTCTGGAGTCACATGTAGGCTAGATCAGGTAAGGATGGTAGTTTCCTTCCCTGAAGGGCATCAGTGAACAAGATGGGATTTTCCTGACAATCGACACTGGATTCACGATCATCATTAGACTCTGAATTCCAGATTTTAAAAAAAATTATTGAATTCAAATGCCACATCTGCCATAACAAGGTGTAGAGCTGGATGAGCACAGCAGGCCAAGCAGCATCAGAGAAGCAGGAAGGCTAATGTTAAAGAAGGGTCTAGGCCAGAAACGTCAGCCTTCCTGCTCCTCTGATGCTGCTTGGCCTGCTGTGTTCATCCAGCTCTACACCTTGTTATCTCAGATTCTCCAGCATCTGCAGTTCCTACTATCTCCTTCCACGTCTGCCATGGCAGGGTTTGAATGTGGGCCTCCAGAAAATTAGCTGGGTCGCTAGATTAACAGTCCCAGAGATAATACCAGTAGTCCGCTGCCTCCCCGTTGTACCTGCATCCCAGTAAACCAACATTAATCTGTACAGCCATCCCATCCAGACTTAGTTGCAGGCATAATTCAGAACAGATCCCACCCCCTTCTTAATTCATCCTAAATTAAAGACATAGCCCCAAAACATAACAATCTTATATAATCTCATAGTTATAACAGTGTAAGTTTTGAAATCAAGCCCCTTGCCTTTCTTTTTTATGGTAGTGGTCTTAACCAGATGGGTTTATTTGAGTGTTATAAATGTTCTACTATAATGTCTACACGTGGAATATAAACAGTCTGCCAGGCATCAGCCATTATTGTACACTGTCAGCTTTAATTGAATCATCAAATAACCAATTTTCTTTCACAAAGTACGCCTGGCTGACTCAATAAATTTGCACTCCATTAGGAGCTGTAAAATAGACCAGTTGCTGGCTAGTGAGCAAACAAAATGAGTTCCTGTCTCCTTTATTGGTGCGCTATAATGCGCCTGCACTCTGAATGTTTGCTGTCAATGAGGTCCATACGGCAGAGAATTGCAGCAAAAAACTACTCCAACTACTCCTAACATTTGAGCTCTGAGGTGAAGTCTTCTATGTTTTCTGTTTATTGCTCAGAATTAATCGTTTTCATTTTCAGAACTCCTGTCCCAGCATAGGTGCACTTATCAGCAACTGTGGCAATTCACTTGCCCGATCGTGGGCTCGTGATTTTCCATCCATTCACAATGATAAATGCAGGATATCAATCAGGAGCAGTCAGTCTCAGTCTGTGAAGTACTGGCCACAAGCACCAAAAACTGAAGGTCAATACTTATCCTTTAACCATCATCCGAATCCAGGTTAATTGCAGTATCCCCTGTATTGCAGTAAGAGGCCAGTTGGCCCATTGAGTGAGAGGCAGACCTCCAAACAGCAACCTGCCCAAACCCAGCCCCCTATCCCATCTCCAGGACCCCACATTTCCCATGGCTAATCCCTGAAAGCTGCACATCCCTGGACATTACGGGACAAGTTAGCGTGGCCAATCCACCTAATCTGCCCATCTTTGGACTGTGGGAGGAAACCAGAGAACCCGGAGGAAACCCAAGCAGGCATAGGGAGAACATGCAAACTCCATGTGGACAGTCACTGGAAAGTAGAATCAAACCCAAGTCCCTGGCACTGTGAGGCAGCAGTGCCGACCACTGAGCCATTGTGCTGCCCTAAAGCCTCAGCGTCTCTGCAATCTTCTGGCATGCTATCCTCTTTCGAGAGGAGGGAAATGAGGCCTTGTAATCATGTTAGTAGCACTTCTCGTCGTGTTTGATGGCTTCAGTGGGATTTACATCTGTCCCTTGTTGTCCTTTAAGTGTCATATGGCCTTTCTATGTCACATTGCATTGTGTTTAGAGCTGATGGTTGACATGTTGCGGGACAGAGTTGAAGACACTCACATTGAGATAAAGTTGCTGTTAAGGAAACCTTTGAAATGCTCCTTCCATCAGGCATCACTGCCTCTCTGTCCTTGATGAACATCTGTCCATTCTTGGCCAGTAGTTGAACCTAAGAGATTAAAGTGCAAGGGCTGTGGGTAGTCTTGACTGCCCCAAAGAAACCATGGACATTATGGCTATCTGATAATTGCCGCATCTCCTGCACTTTCTCCACCTTCCATCTGTTCCTTAGGCCATAGGATTTTTTTCTTTCCCCTGGTCTTCAGCCTTTAGTCATCAACAGAGCTGCTTTGTAGTTCTCAAGTTGGGTTGCTCTTTCTGAGTTCAGAAATGCCTTGCACTTGTAGCTTACCATCTCCTGGATCTCCTGGTCATTCTCATCAAAACGGTCTGTCAGCTTCTGTCACAGTGTGGGTGATAGGCACATCCTTGTGGGTCCCCTCGCTTGGCTCACACGGCAACAGAAGAGATTCACAACAGGATGGAGAGAAATGAAGGAAAATCTTGCATTCATCATACATAAGCCTCTAAATATCTTCCAAAATCTTTTGATTATCTGTTAATCAAATGTATTTTCTTATCGCCACACACCACCATGCAGATCCAGAACCTCTGCATATTTTGAATTTGAATCATTCATTGTCACAAGTGTTTAATGTAAAATACAGAGAAAAGTTTAAACTGTCGCCACTCATCGCCACCATTTTGAGTAACTTTTTCTTTAAAATGATTAAAATAAGTCTTTAAAAAGATAACTTAAAGTGTGTCCAACTCTCCACTACCATTGATAGCCACCTCCTCAACGCTGTCACCATCGGGCGCCTCCCAGCTCACTAGTGGTTGATGGTGTAGCCACTTTGGCTCCAGGGCTAGGGCCCACAAAGCTGCCAAAACTAAAGGTGCCTCTGAAAGCCGCCTTCCTACCCACTGGCCTCTCCTCAGAAGGTAAGTAGAAGTGAAAACTAAAAAAAAGTACAAAAAAAAAGGAAGAAAGAAAAGCAGACAGAGTGGACAAACCTTAGGTTCAGGAACCTTGACACTGCCTAGTCCACCACTGCCATCTTGGAATATTACGCCTTCATGGAGCAATGTCTGCGCACCGATCAACTACAGCAATACACATCACACCTGCATTCAAGATAGACCTGTTGGAGATGGATGTCTGGTACTTAGCTATACTGGAGAGGGGGATAACACAGTGTGGAGCTGGAGGAACACAGCGGGCCAGGCAGCATCAGAGGAGCAGGAGAGTTGACGTGTCAGGTCGGGGCACTGTGTTATCTCTGCCTCCAGCATTGGCAGTTCTTACTATCTCCGACTGAGAGGGAGAGTCTGGTTTCACTACTTTCTTATAACTCAGGACTTTGGTAGCAGCAGGGTCAGTGCTGGACTTTGACAGAGTGAGATAATGACCCCGAGTTTGAGATTACTGCTGCAAGCATTTAGGCAGAAGAGGTAAACAGCATTTCCTGCCGAGCTAATACCAAGTCTTTTCTGTAAAAGCTTCCTCATGCCAATATTGTGACTTCTATTGCTTTGCTTTTGATTGTGAATCATAATCACACTGAAAAGCAATGGCCAACGTAGTCAGGGGATTATAGAATAAAGACTGCTCGAAATTGCAAATTTTTTAAGCTGAATTGCTTGATCAATTGAAATTTGAAGGAAGGCACCATTTGGTTGATTGTGGTTGAGTCACAGGACTGAAGCTCAAAGTGTTCAGAAAGCAGAATCTGTGGATTCTGAAATGTTGAAGTAAAAGCAGAAAATGCTGGGAATTTTTAACCAATTTGTGTCTGTGCAGACAGAAACAGAGTTAATGTTACAGATCAATGAAATGTAACAACTGGCTTCCTTTCTGCTCTTCTCACCATCCAAAATCCCTAAATACAATTGGTTATATTCCTGACTCACATTAATGTGGTTTTCTCTGTATTAGGGGCATCAAACGCAGATTGGGTGACCATTTTGTGTGACGTCTCCATTCAGTGCACAAATGTGATCCCGAGCCTCCAGTAATTCTGTAGCGCACTCTCACACCGACATTCTGTCCTTGGTCTGCAAAATGATTCTAAGGAATCAACATAAACTTAAAGACCAGCATCTCATCTTTGTATTGGGTACTTTACCACCTGCTAGAATCAACACTGAGTCCAGCAATTTCAGATTGTAACCCATTGTATAACCTTTTCATTACATGTTTGTTTTCCCTCTGATCCTCAACATAGCACAGCTGCTCCAGTTACATCTTTTAGTTCTTTTCTTCTGCTCTCTCCACTCCCTTTGGTCCTGTAGGATTAAATCATCAGTTACTTAATCTCACTCTGTCACAGCCCTTCCTTTCATCCCTGTCCAACTCATCCCATGCTCAAAGCTTCTTAAATCTCCAAGTTTTCTCAGCTCTGATGAAGAGTCATTGACCTTAAATACCACTTCTGTCTCCACAGAGAGAGACAAAATCAACATGCTCAAATGTGCTATGATGCACCTTTAGAGCTGATGGGACTTGGACCCAGAGCTCGTGGATTCGAGGTAAAATACTACCATTACATCACAAGAGCTTTCCTTTCGTCGTGGCTACTGCCTCATCACGTTCTTAAACTCGCTGCCAGACATCATTCCTCCCTTTAGCGTGCGACTTATCCAGCAAAGTATTTAACTGTGCTTTCCAAAGGCGAATGAAAACAGGCTGATATATGTAGTGGTATGTGCGTTATCATAGACCTGCAACTATTACAGCTCAAATTATGCAAGGAAATGACAGCATACATTGTACATTAAGCTGTGAGGAAGAATTAGTCCGGAAAACCGCAGCTCTGTACTTTTCCACATCCTCCCATTCAAGGACTAAGTTACTAATTGGGAAAGCACTTTAACCTCAGGAGATCATGGGTTGAATCCAGTCCAGGCTAGCATAAAGACAGTTTCTCTCTGATTGATAAACTAAGTTTGTAATCTAATCACTTGTGATTCAAAACCACAAGTGCAAATGACTCGCATTGTGATCACTAAATTATGTCTCTCAACCAACTGGTCTTGATGTAATCCCTGATGTAATATTCCTCCTGCCAGAGAAGATTTCCATTTCAGACACAACGAGAAATGGCGAGAAAGTTGAAAGGGAAGGCACAATTCGAGAGAAAGCTTTTTTTTCAAAGTTTTCCAGAGGTAATGGAGTTTAAAGTGTGGTGGGAACTTATGTAAGACTTTATAAAAAGAAGTTACAATAGGAGTACAGTAATTTCTTACAAGTTAACTCTGTAGGGTACATTGCAGAAGTACAGACCTTGAACATCATAATGGTCAGTACAAGGAGTGGAGAGGAACATTTTACACCCTAGGGCTGGATGGAGCATCAAACAGAATTATTAGCCAGTCTAAGACAGACCATCTCACTGCCATAGATTAAATAACTACAACGTTAACCTTCATACCTGAGTACTCCTGTATTCTGTGTAAGAGTCTAACCACAACTTTATCAAACACGACATTTTTAAAGCTCGGAAGTGCACTGATTGAAGAATCAGGCTCCAGTGATGGGATAGAATGGAAAACAAATGGTAAGTTGACATCAGGAGAAGAAAGGGTAGGAGCTCGGACTCTCCTGGAGCCATCTCTCAGACACAGTGAATCAAGGTGGTGGAGATATTCAAAAGCAAGGCTAGTGACTGTGGCTAGTATAAAGATGATGGTGGGTGACAAGCTGCTAGAGAAATCCAATTGATAACGTGATACTTTTATACACATGTCGTCAACTGTAGCTGTGGGTAGTGATGATAGACGCTCCAGTTTTCTACCCATCTCATGGCTGACCAGAAATCTGTCCCACTTTTACTGCTGACCATTAGTCGAAAGGGTTTGCAGGTTGGAAATCGACTTATTTTGGCAGCATTATGAACATACCTTTCTTCATGAATCATAGAATCCCTATAGTGTGGAAACAGGCCATTCGGCCCAACAAGCCCAAACCGCCCCTCTGAACAGCATCCCATCCAGAACCATTCCCCTACCCTTGCATTTTCCCATGTCTAACCCACCCAACCTAAACATCCCTGGGCACTATGGGAGATTTAGCATGGCCAATCCACCTACCCTGCCACAGGATCTCCTACAGCAGTAATAGGAGCACTGTAATCATGCAACAGAAGACTCGAGCTAATCAATTTTTATAGATGCACCAAAGGGCGTGGAGTGGGTGAAGACACGAGCTCTTCAGGCTTACAGAACCTTACTTTGAGTTTGAGTCTGAGTTTGTTGCTGCCACATGTACCGAGATACAATGAAAAGTGTTGTTTTGCATGCTGCACAGGTAGGTTATACCATACAAAGTGCAGTAGGGTAGCAGAACAGAGTGTAAAATACAAGGTTACACACACAGAAAAGGTGCAGAGAGAGAGATCAGAATTAACATTTGAAACGTTCATTCAAAAGTCTGATAACAGCAGGGAAGAAGCTGTCCTTGAATCTGTTTGTGATCGTATTCAAATTTTTATATCTTTTGCCCGATGGAACAGGGCAGAAGAGAGTATAGCTGGGGTGGGAAGGATCTTTGATGATGTTGGTTTCTTTCCCAAGTCAGCAGCAAGTATAGATGGAGCCAATGGATGGAAGGCTGTCTTGTGTGATGGACTGAGCTGTGTTCATGACTCTCTGTAGTTTCTTGTGGTCATGGGAAGAGTAGTTGCCATACCACACAATGATAGGATGCATCTGATGGTGCATCTATAAAAATTGATAAGAGTCCTTGTGGACATGCTGAATTGCCTTAGCCTCCTGAGGAAGTAGAGACGTTGCTGAGCTTTGTTGAGCATTGCATCAACATGGGTGGACAGGACAGCTTGTTGGTGATTGTCACTCACAGCAACTTGACGCTCTCAACCATCTCCACCTCAGCATCATTGATGCAGACAGGACGTGGAACAGAGTTTTGGCGTCATCAGAGTGAAGACAAGTACAAGTGGACAATGTGCCAAAGATGGAAACGGTAATGCTTTGTTGGTCCCTGGATTTGTGGTAAACACATCAGGGCAGGTTTAAAGAGAACCCTGAGATTGTGTATTATCCTATTCAGCCGGAATGAATGTCCAGGATTTACTTATGGAACTGGAGCAGGATATAGCAATTGCAGCAACTTAACAAAACTTAGTTCTAAGTTTGCCAAAATGACAGAGACTATCAATAGGAAATACAATAGTATTCCTTTGAAATACCTGACATAAGTTTCAAACACACTCTATCAATTATAACAGTGTTTCCATTGCGACTCATGTTACAAAGGCTAAGCATCACAGAAAAATTTAAGGCCTGCGCAGGAACAGGAATATGAGAAAGACATTATTTACACAGTGACTGACAATGAATCTGAATTATTTGAATTTTGAATCTACCATTGTGATCTCGACATTTTGGCTCTCACCTGATTAACTCATCCCACTCGCCATGTTTCACATGGAGTCTTCATCAACTTGCATCTTTGCTTCTACTGACTGAACTTTCTTCTTCATTTAGAGGCAGTCTGGGAGGTGAGAGGTTTGAAAATAATGCCAAGGGGCACATTAAGAGATGGGCTACTATCTGTCCCCATGAGCCTTTTTTCCAAGTTGCCAGGACTCATCAGAACATGGGGAGGCCCTTAGGGTTTCCTTCATGGTCACTATATTGGAATAAAATTGGTCCTACCAGTTGGTAACAGCATTATGAACCCCATCCATCCCTTTCATCACTGGGGCCCCTTCATTCTCGAGCCGCAGAGTCAGGAATAACCACTGCTAGTGGGGGCACTGCTGAGGCTAATGACCATCTGTTTGAGCTGACTGCTCTTGAGAGAGGTAGGCTACCATCTCCATTGGGAACCCCTGCCTTGCAGGGGCTTCTTAATTGGCTGCTCTGGGCAAAATGTAACCCCAAAGTCCATAACCATCAGGAGCCCAAATGCCCAGATGCTTCCTGCTTTTGGTTTATTAATTTCTGGGGTGTGGGCATCACTGGTGGAAGTAACACTCATTGCTCAACTTTAAATGCCCGGAAGGCAGTTAAGAGTCAACCACCTTGCTGTGGATCTGAAGTCACTGTAGCCCAGATCAACTAACAAGGGCGGATTTCCTTCCCTAAAGGATATCAGTGAAGAAGCTTTTTTCTGCGACAATCAACATTGTCAGCATTGAGCTAGCTTTTTACTTCCTATATGTTTTAATAGATTAAGAGTTGATCCCCTGCAATAATGAGATTCAAACAGCCAGCCCGAGAATATTAATCTGTGGTTGTGGGTTACAAGCCCAGTGACATTAAGACTGCTCCACTGCCCGCCCTTTCAGACCCAGAAGCAGAATTTCAATATTAGGAAAGGGCAGCCCTCTGATTCCGCCTCAATATTAGGCTTCAAACCAACCTGAGTGAAACATTCTCTGCCTCTACCAGCATGTTATTTTCTGTTTCCCATTCCAACTACCTCTGGCCCTTCGAAATGAGATTGTCAATTTAGTGTCAATTAAGAAAATTAGAGGCAGTTTTATGTTGTGAGCCCATACCATGAGGAAATGATTAAGGCTGCATGAGCTCATAAATTTTGCCATTTATATTTAATTTGATTTCATAACTGTGTCACAGTAACATTTTATTTACGGTGAACTTATGTCTCTGGTGCTGGCCTTTCCTAATATTGCTCCCAAATATCAAATCCCATCAAATGCATTTATGCATCAACTTAATCTTTTCCTTTTGAATATAATTTGTGATGAAAGATAATAAATACTTGAAATTCATTTACAAGGGTGTGATGTAATAGGGAGGTGATGGCCTCATGGTATTATTGTTGGACTGTTAATCCGGAGACCCAGAAAATGTTCTGGGGATCTGGGTTTGAATCCCGCCATTGTAGATGGTGGAATTTGAAATCAATGAAATATCTTCAATTAAGAATCTAGTCCTGATCATGAATCCCTTGCTGACTGTTAGGAATAAAAATCCCATCTGGTTCACGAATAGCCTTTAGGGAAGGAAACTGCCATCCTTACCTGGTCTGGCCTACATATGACTCCTGGCCCACAGCAATGTGTTGACTCTTAACTGCCCTCTGGGCAATTAGGAATGGGCAATAAATGCTGGCCCAGGCGGTGATGTCCTCATTCTGTAAATGAATAAAGGAAAAAAATCTTCTGTAACAGATTTAGCTACGCATCTCTCACCATATATTAGGTAAAGTGATAAAAAGTTAGTAACATACACTGCTATGAAACCTGGTGCTACCAAGGATTTACATTCATTTTTTCAATTTTTTTTCCCTGCATCTCTAAATTAAATAAAATGTGTTTGCATTTTAAACAAACTCCAAGTGCAAGTAACAATGCAATTCTTTCAACTTCTCTCTGGAGTTCTTCTTATGATTCCTATAAATTAGAATCACAATTTCCAATTTTTCTACAGTCTGTAAGATTGTTCACACTGACCTGGACTTAATCTTGCATAAAATCGGAACAATGTAAGTGGGTAGTTTGATTTGATTTTTCAGATGGTGAGTTCTCGATCCAGCAGACTAGTTGGGCATTGTCGATGAGGGAGAAAATATTTCTTGGAATTTTCTGTCTATGCACCTCTGCTATTGGACCTTAAGCCAGAATACTAGAGAAACCCAATGTTCCACGTCAGGAGATCCCTGAGACACAGAGCTGATGGTTCAGAACCTGTAGACTGATAAGGCTGGGAGCTTCTCATGGGAAACCATTGGGACTCAGGCACTGCTAGAAAATCAGGAGAGTCAAGGATTTGGTCACAACATTATTACAAGGCAGGGCTTTGCTCTACAGATCAGTGGATTGTTCTGGAGATGAGTAGATTGTTTCGGAGATCAGTGAAAGCCAGGGAATTGGTCCGGAGATCAGTGAGAGTGAGGGGATTGGTCTGGAGATCAGTGGGAGTGAGGGGATTGATCTAGAGATCAGTAGAAGTCAGGGGTTTGATTGAAGATCAGTGGGAGTCAGGGCGTTGATCTCAAGATCATTGAGAGCCAGACGATTTATCTGGAGATGAGTGGAAGTCAAAGGATTGATTTTGAGATCAGTAAGAGTCAGGGGACTGATTAGGAGATCAACAGGTTTTCAGGGATTGATCTGGAGATCAGTGCGAACAGGGTTACTTGTTGAGAGTCCAGTAGGATCAAAATGGAATGGAAATTGGAGTTTTCCTTTAGAATCCCTACAGTGTGGAAACAGGCCACTTGGCTCAACCAGTCCATACCAATCGTCCGAACAGCATCCCACCCAGACCCGTCCCCTGTAACTCTGCATTCCCCAGAGCCAATCCACCTAACCTGCACATCTCTGGACTGCGGGAGGAAACCGGAGCACCCAGGGTAAACACACACAGACAGAGGGAGGAATGTGCAAACTCCAGACATCTGAGGATGGAATTAGAACCCATGCTCCTGGCGCTGTGAGGCAACAGTGCTAACCGCTGAGCCACCAGGCTGCTGAGCTTTGTGAGCCGAATCTACTGAGAATCAGGAATTTGTTCAGGAAACCTGAATTAGGCTGCTAATGGTTAAGAAAGGAATATATCTATATTTTTCAAAAATAGAAAAGACTTAAGCTTTATTTGCATATGTTGAAAACTTGATTAGATGAAATAAATAACTCATTGAGAGCTACAAAAACATTCTATCAGGCCAAGTATGTAGAGATTGTATTATCAATGATCTACCAGAGTGCAGCCTAACCTTAAAGATCTGAATGATCTTTGATCAGAGACCTCCTGTGCTGCCGTGACATTTCTTCATCGTCAAGTCTAAAAATATCGTTGGAAATTTTGAGGACGACATTGCATATAAAATGATTTTCCCCTTCCACGACAGCCGTTTCAGTGCTCAAATCGAGGAAGAGGGAATTAGAGTCAAATTACATGGTAATTAACAACGGTATTACTATTGATCAGAGGTTGATTTTCATGTAGGTCAGATGAGGCGGTACTCCTGGCATTATAGACATTAGACCTGCCTTGAGACATGTTTTCTTTTCTAGCCCCGCTAGGGCATTGATCCTGGAATCCCCTGTACCAGAGAAGCAACATCTCCCAGTTGTCATTTCAGTTCTAAACACTGGGGGCAGTGCTTTGTGCCAACACGGTTCCTTATTACCCATGCTTTGGAATCCAAGCCCGCTCCTCTTGGAAGGTCGAACTTACACCTATGGCATCCAAAATGAATCTGTAACCATACTGAAGCGCTCAGATTGAAAGGTAACAGATTTGTTCTCTCTGTAAATGCTGACTGACCCACCAAGTGTTTGCAACAATTTTACTGGGATGGCATAGTGGCACAGTAGTTAGGGACCCAGGTTCGATCCTGGCCTTGGGTGACTGTCTGTGTGAAGTTTTGATATTTTCCCTGTATCTGTGTGGGTTTCCTACCACAGTCCAAAGATATGTGGGTTAGGTGAATTGACCATGCTAAATTACCTGTGATGCCCAGGGATGTGTAGGCAAGGTGGATTAGCTGTGGTAATTTTGGTGATAGAGAGTGGGGTGGGACTGGGTGGGGTGCTCTTCCATGCAGACTCAAGAGGCCACATGGCCTGTTTCTGCACTATAGGGATTCAATGAAATGCAAGCCTCATGTTGCAGATAAATCCAAAGCTGTGCAGGTTAGATGGATTGACCATGGGCAAATGCGAGGTTACAGAGATAGGGTAGGGGGATGGGTCTGGGACGGATGCTTTTGGAGGGTTGGTGTCAACTCAATGAACCAAACGGCTTACTTCTGCACTGTAGGGATTCTATGATAATTGCAACACCTGAGATTTTCATGAAGCCTGCATTTTCACTTGCTCTGACCTGAACGTCCCTGTGGTTAATGATTAGAAAGGGGACATTGTGGAGTTGGAGAGAGAGCTAGTGGTTCTCAGAACACTGACTGTTCAGGGAGTAAGAGAGCCTCATAAGGCTGTCCCCAAGAGCCAGTCAGACAACTTAGAGGGGAGAGGTGATGACACATATATTAAGTGTGTTATTTTGACTAATGAAGCAAAGGCTTGGCAGAAGCTTTGCATTTAATTGGATTTGATGTTCACAGTAGTGGAGTTTGTACTATTTTTAAATTAATGAACTTTTATTGTTCATACATCACATGCGAAAATTAAATGCATAGAAATTACCGAGACTGTTGCTAAGTAACTCATAGATGCCTTCTTTGCATTGTTAGCAATAATACTGCTTTGATTTCTGGATAGCTATTTGTTATTTTTAATTTAGCTTTCAGTCACTGGATGAGAGAAGTACACACGCAAAAAGAGAAATTTGCAATGATTCATGAAAGTGCCTCAACATTGACATTCAATTGCCCCAAACTGTACAATTTTCCACACTTAATTGCAAAGTTCTGTCCTTTTTTTGCATTCTTTCACAGGGAATGGGTAACACTGACAAGGCCAGTATTTGCCTCCCTTGAACTAAGTGAGTTGCTGAGCTATCTCAGATGCAGTTAAGAATTAACCACATTGGTGCCAGTCTGGAGTCACATGTAGGCCAGTCCAGGTAAGCACGGCAGATTTTCTTCCCGGAAAGTCATCTGAGAATCCTTACAGGGCAGGTAGAGGCCAATAGGCCCATTGAGTCTGCACTGACCCACCAAAGAGCATCCCACCCAGACTTAAACCCAACCCTGTAACCCCACATTTAAACGTTTACCTAGCCTACACAACCCAGGTTAATTTTGCATGGCCAATCTACCTAACCTGGACCGTGGGAGGAAATCGGAACACCCAGAGGAAATCCACACGTGGAGAAAGTACAAATTCCACACAGACAGTTGCCCGAGGGTGCAGATCCCTGGCTCTTTGAGGCAGCAGTGTTAACCTCTGAGCCACTGCACTGCTCAGACATTCATTTTAGAAATAATGATTGTTCTTGGGGTCATTGTTACCGAGAGCAGCTTTACATTTAGGATGCATTAATTAAATTTAATTTCCCCTAACTGCTGTGGTGGAATTGTGAACCCATGACTCCAGGATTAACTGGCATAGTGTTATCGCCACAATCCCTCCAGCAGTGTGGGAGAGCAAATTTTAATTGACGTATTTTAAATTGGCAGCCTGCTGTGGAATCCTATAATTTATGTAGTATGTAAGAAAGCCTGGGGAATGTCTCATCGAATATAAAACCAAGCTCTTGATAAAGATCATCAAATTATCTTTTACATGACAGCAATTGGAGATTGACATAATACTTCTCGACAGAATATGTGATTGATTTCACTGTTTGCCAAATGCTACATTTTTTTCCAACATAGTTATTCAAAAAGGAATATTTTATCATGAGTGGTTCTTGGGATAGAGGACACAATCTTTTCTTTCAGTAGCAGGCTGAGAATATAGTCATAGAGATTTTGGAGCACCCAGAAAGGCCCTCTAGCCCATCATGACTGGGCCAGTCTTAAAACATCTATTTGTTCCAGAGATAGTAGGAACTGCCGATGCTGGAGAATCTGAGATAAAACGTTGTGGAGCTGGATGAACACAGCAGGCCAAGCAGCATCAGAGGAGCAGGAAAGTTGACGTTTCGGGTCGAGACCCTTCTTCAGAAGTTTGTTCCAGTTCATTTTCCAGCACTTAGCCTGTAGCCTTGTACAATAACATTTCAAGTGGTCCTTACATGACTCGATGGTCCCTGCCCCTACCACCCTTTTAGACAGTGAGTTCCAGATGCACACCGCTGTCTGGATGAAAAAAAGGTTCCTCAAGTTCCCTCTAAACTTCCTGCTCCTTACCTTAAAACTCTGCCTGCCAGTCTTCACCCCTTTGCTAAGATGAAAAGTTTCTCCCTATATCTACCCTGTGTACTCCCCTCATGATTTTGTACATGTCAATCAGATCTACCCCTCAGCCTTCCCTGGTTGAAGGAAGACAATGCCAGCTTATCTAGTCTCTCTTCATCGCTGAATCACTTCAATCGCCAAGCCAAAATCATGGTGAACCTCCTCTGCAAATCTTCCAGTGCAATCACATCCTTCCTACAATATGGCGATCAGAACTGCACACGGTACACTAGCAGTGGCCTAACTCAACCTTATACACAGCTCCTTGCTCTTGTATTCAATGCCTTGACTAATGAAGGCCAGTATTCCAATTGCCTTCTCAACTACTTTATCTACTTCTCCTGCTGCATTGAACAGAACACTGTATACAACAAGCACCAAAGGACCCAGCACTGAACCTTATGGTATATCACTGGTACCGGACACAAGCTGTCAGTCACAAAAACATTCTTCAACCGTCACCCTCTGTTGCTTGCCATGAAGTCAAGTTTGGATCTAACTTGCCAAATTGCCCTCAAACCCATGGGATCTTAGCTCCTAGCTTCCCCAACAGTCTGCCATGCGGACCTCATCAAAAACCTCACCCACATCCATATAGACGACAGCATCGGTACTACTCTCATCTCACCCAGTCACCTCCTCAAAAAAATTCAATGGAATTTATTAGAAATGATCCCCCTGCCAAAGCCATGCTGACGAGGCTTGATTAATCCTTTCCTGTCTGAGTGGAGACTAATTCTGTCAATTTGCCAATAGTTTCCCTACCATTGATGTTAGACTCATTGGCACCCGGGTCACGGGGCTCACAAACCAGCATGCACGCCATGACACCAACGTGACCGTTGCGCCCCTTTTCTGATGAAGGGTTTAGGCCCGAAACGTCAAGTTTTCCTGCTCCTATGATGCTGCTTGACCTGCTGTGTTCATCCAGCCCCATGCTTGTTATCTTAGACTCATTGGCCTTTGGTTTCCTGCTTTGTCCCTACCACACTTCTTGAATAATGATACCACTTAAGCTGTCCTCCAGTACTCCAACAGCCCTCCTGCGGTCAAAGAGTGAAAATTCACGTCAGAGCCCCTGCAATGTCCTCTCTCGCATCTCACAGCATCCCATCCGGGTCTGGGGATGTATTCAGTTTCAAGCCCTCTAAAACCCCTCATGTCTAATCCCTCTTAATGTTAATTCAATATTCAAGCGCTGTGTATTACAATCCCTTTCCCTGATTTCAATAACCTACATTATCCTTCTCTGTTGTGAATTCAGGTACAAGGTAATCATTTATAACCTCAGATATGTCTTCCACCTCTGTTTGTTGAGTGCCAGTTTGGTGCCTAATGGGTCTTAATCTTTCCTATATCCTCTTATCTTTCATGTATTTATAAAATGCCTTTAGATTTTCCTAAAAGTTACTCACTAGTGTTTTATCATCTCCCTCCTTCACTCTCCCGCTTTCATTTTTAAATATCCCATTACACTTTCTGTCTACATCTAGGTTAACTGCTGTTTTGAGCCTTTGGTATCTATCATAATCTTCCTTTTCTTTCTTTATACGATCCTGTGCAACTCTTAATATCAAGGGGTCCATGGCTTTGCCAGCCCTACCCTTCAGCATTGTGAGAACATTTTGATTCTGCACTCTCTCTTTTACCATTTTGAATGTTTCTTACTGATCTGATGTGGATATTCTCGCAAGTAACTGTTTCCAGTCCACTTTGGGCTACGCATCATTGGTCAGATCAAAGTTTGGAGTATTGTGTTCAGTTCTGGGCACCTTATTTCACAAAGGATGTTAAAGCCCTGGAGAGAGTTCAAAGGAGACTGACCAGAATGAAATCAGGAATGAAGTATTTTAGATACAAGGAAAGATTAGACAGATTAGGCTTGTTGTCTTTGGAGCAGAGAAGATTAAGCGGTGACCTTATTGGGGTATTCAAAATTATGAACAGTTTTGACTGGATAATGAAGGATATTCTATTTCCACTAGATAGTATGTCAGTAATTAGAGGTCACAGCTTCAAGACTATCAGCATTAGAGCTAGGAGTGAGATGAGGAGAATCATCTTTACTTAGAGAGATGTTAGGATTTGGGATGCACTGCCTGTGAGAGTGGTGGAGGCACATTCCAGAGGGGGTTTCAGAAGTGAGCTGGATATATATTCGAAAGGAATGAAATTAGAGGGTGATGGAGATGGGTTTGGAGAGTGGGACTAGCTGGGTAGCTCTTTCATAGGCCAGTACAGATACGATGAGTCAAATGGTCTCCTCCTGTACTGTAAAATTCTATGATTCTATGCTGCAGCGTTTTGTTAAAATCAGCCTTCCCCCAATTCAGAACACTTATTTACTTATTGAATACTGAAAGGCCTGGATAGAGTGGACATTGGGAAGATGTTTCCATTAGCAGGAGTGACTAGGATCCAAGGGCACAGCCTTAGAATAAAGAAAGGAGATGAGGAGACACTTTTTCAGCCAAAGAGTGGCGAATCTGTGGAATTCATTGCCACAGAAGGTGATGGAGGTCAGGACATTGACTATTTTTAAGGCAGGGATAGATAGATTCTTGATTATTAAGGGGATAAAAAGGTTACAGGGAGAAGGCAGGAGAATGGGTTTGAGAAGCTTAGCAGCCATAATTGAATGATGGAGTAGTTTTGATGGTCCGAATGGCCTAATTTCTTCTCCTGTGTCTTATGGTCTTATAGCTTTATTTCTGGTCCATTATTACCCATCCATAATCAACTTTAAATCTTACTAAATTATGGTCACTATCACTAAAATGCTCCCCAACTGCCACATTTACCATTTGCCCAGCTTTGTTTCTTAAAATTGGACTCAGAACCAGTTGCATCTATTGTATTACTTTCTATGTGGTGGCTTAAAAACCTCTCATGGACACAGTACATCGTTATGGGCAGAGTAGAAAGGCTAAACGAGAGTAGACCACCCACAGCTAGCATCCAATAACCCTCATTGCCATTTTACACATTGAACTACTTGCTGGTCATCTGATCGAGGAGAGATGTAAGCATGGAAGGCCTCCTTGAGGAAGTGAGGAACTGAGGAGTGTGATTCCCTTCCCAGAGGATGGCAGGAGGAAGCTTCCCTCCCTGAGGCAGCAGGACGTAGCTGATACAATCAATCAGTCAATGGATCGTAGTCCTGAGGAAATGGGCCCAGTGTAATTCTTGTCAGCCCTTCAAAATGAGGACAACAGCTACCCACATTCACAATTTGTGTACCCACAGATAAGTTAACAGGTGAATCCTGGAATCACTGGTTGATTGGACATGAAAGAATTACGCAGAGGAAGAATTACTACTGTCTCTCCTTGTACCTTTGCTGCTTCTCCATAGCAGAGTTTTTGTGGTCAGTTTCTGATGACACTCCAGCTTGTTGGATGACTGACATCATTTTGTCCCTTTCAACAAAGCAGTGCGCGAACTTGGGCTAAGAGTGGTAAAGTCCATTCCCTTCGCATGTGGCGCTACATCTCAGGTGTTTGTTCGGAGGGGATGCCAGTTTGCACCCAACTGTTCCTGCACTCCAGCTACTTGGAGTGGAGACCAAGCCAAGGGCTGGGGCATTCACACCATCAAGGTCAAGTGTCGTCCCTTTCACAGGGTGTCATTGTCATCTCCTGCCCTCTGACAGAGGGACAATAAATGCAGACGGGCCACTTGACAGAAAGGATCCCTTCATTCTCGCTGGTGCAACAGTCTCTGGAAGTGCCCCTCCTGATATAGCCACAATGAGGATGATCATTTGGGTGACATGGTGGCTCAGTGGTTAGCATAGCTGTCTCACAGCACCAGGGACCTGGGTTCAATTTCACCCTTGACCATCTGCCTGTGTGCAGTTTGCACATTCTCCCAGTCTCCAAAGATGCGCAGGTTAGGATGGTTTGGCCAGGCTACATTGCCTTGCAGTGCCCAGGGATCAGCAGGCTAGGTGGGTTAGCCATGGCAAATGCAGAGTTACAGAGACAGGGTGGGTCTGGATGGGATGGTCTTCAGAGGATAGGTTGGATTGAACGGCCTGCTTCCACACTGTAGAGGAGTTCTGTGATCTCAGTCAAAGAGATAAATGAATAGGCTGCTAATTTCACATCCTCAGCCTGGGGAACAATACATAGATGGCGTCAACAGTGGAGGTGACTACATTACACAGAGTGCAAAGTGGGTCACTGGGGTGCCTTCTGCCTCTAACTGTGCACTGTTTACCTTTCCAAGCACCATTGACATACGGGGTTGGATTTCCAACATGGCTCAGGAACCCTGCACCCAGATGAATTCGAGGTCCTACCCTCACATATCAACAGGGTGTCATTCTCAAAGTTCTACTTTTAAGTCTAAAAGGCCCTATTGGTCAGGAGGCAAGTTTAGCAACAAACTAAAGGTGTCAAGAGCTTCCTAGCAACAGCAGTATACACAGGAGGGAGCCATGTTGAAGTCAGGCGGCTCATCAGACAACTGGCACGGGCCATGAAGGTCCAACACTTGCACTGGTACATGTCTTCCTGGGGTAAAAAAGGGAGGAAGAAAAGCTTAAAAAAAGTCAAAATAACTTCAATTGACTTCTTGAAGAACCCAACGTTCCTGTTGCAGTTCTGTCAAATAATGTTTATTTCCTTCTCCACTGGGCAGGTCGCTTAACAATGTCCAAGAGGAGCTCAAAGGATCATTAATTGGTGACAAGCAGATTTCCCACTCTTCCATCCACCCTCTGGAAAATTCCAAACTGTCCTGGAAGCAATCAAGATTCCTGACATGACACCCAGGACAGTGAGTTTCAAATCCCAGCCGACAAGTTGTGAAAATCCGGCCTTATATAGGTCAGTCTGTGAGCAAAACTTTATTATTGGTAGGACATGGAAAGGCTTATAAAGTGTTGAAGGTGAGCACGGGTCCATGCAGAGGGTGAAAGATTTACATCCAGGTTGTTTGCCTGTGGAATGAACTTCCTGAGGAAGTGGTGGACATGGGTACATTTACAATGTTTAAAAGACATTTGGATAAGTACATGAATAGGAAAGGTTTGGAGGGATATAAGCCAGGGGCAGGCATAAGGGACTAGTTTAGTTTGGGATAATGTTTGGCATGGACTGGTTAGACCAAAGGGTCTGGTTCCATGTTGAATGACTCTATGACTCCATGACTATCGCCCAAGCAGTTCAGAGTGAGTTCCAGACCAGACCGTTCCTCCAGGTTCTGTCAAAAAGATCCTGAATTTGATTATACCTGATGTTAATGCCATTCTGACAAGACCCTTGAGCCTACGTCAGATTTTTCTTTTCATTCTATTACAGCATGTGGGAATCACTGGCAAAACCATTGTCTTTTTACCCATACCTTAATGCTCTTGAAATGAGTGGCTTGCTGGGCCATTTCAGAGAGTAGTCAAGAGTCAATTAATTTCCTGTGAGCCACATGTAAGCCAGACTAAGTAAGGCGGGAAGATTTGCTTCCCTGATGGATTTTAGTGAACCAGATGGGTTTTTACGACAATCAACGATTATTATCATGCTTACCATCACTGAAACCAGCTTTTTGTTCTTGCGTTATTAATTGAATACAAGTTCCACGATCTTCCGTGATGAGCATTAGCCTGGATCTCTGGATTACTAGCTCAGTGTTATTATCACTTCTCTACCATTTCTCTATGGCCAGTGCCCTATGTAGCTGAGGTAGCTCAATCTTCTGTATCCTCCCCTCCACCTCTTCTTCATCTTCTTCTTCCAGTTCCTATTAGACTATAAGGCCATAAGGTATAAGAGAAGGCGACCATTCATCCCATAGAGTCTGTTCTATCATTCAATGAGATCACGGCTGATCTGATCATCCTCATCTCTGTCTTATCCCCCAAGCTCTTGATTCCTTTACCGATTAAAAATCATGTGCCCCCTCTTCTGTTGATGATCTGTGTCCTTCCAGAGTCACCCCCTCGAAGAAATCACATCTTTTTGGACAGACTCACTGAGAAGAGTACAAAAGACTTGCTCCGTCTTTAATTAGCTGGAGGTGTGAAATATGTACTGGCTGTATCTTAAGCAGATCTAAAGCAGGAACATGGCCTCCATGATTAAAAAACCAGCCCTGGGCCCTACTCCGTTTCATTCTTCTACAAGGTATCAACCTATACAATTCTTTATCTTTATCTGTTTTTGCATCTATTGAGATCTTGATACAGCTCTATTCCTTTTAAGGTTCAGGTCCTCATTGAAGCACTTAAGTTATGACACTCACATGTACCTCAGCACCCTTAATGCAAGATTGGTGTATTTGCTTGTAATTTTATATCAATATGACCTTTCCTTCAATGTTTCATCTACCACTGCCATGTTACCTGTGAGATACGTTACTTTGGTTACTATATGATCGTTACATGTTTTCATGTTTTTAACCTAACTGGTGAGTCTACCCTCAGGTTGTGAATTTAATTGTTGAATAAAATACCTGTAATATTTGAGCTAAATGCTTCCAAACCAAACTGGATGGATTTGCAATTTTGTGGAAGACTTGCTTCCCTTTTTTCAGATCTTGAACTTCCGGATTGGTTTTTGAATGGTAAAGAAACAAAATGTATTTATAATGGAAGCTCAACCTACCTCCATATTGATGAGGGGATATTTCATGGTGTTGTGTTCCATCACAAAGGCATCCCCTTTAAAAATATCAGGTAGGTGCTGATCAAGGCATTAGTCTGTCAGAGAAGATGCAGTGAGGTTAAGCAGATAAAAACCAGCAGTGGCTTGGTGGCTCAGTGGCTCAGTGGTTAGCACTGCTGCCTCACAGCACCAGGGACCTGGGTTCAATCCCAGCCTTGGGTGTCTGTCTGCGTGGAGTTTGCACATTCTCCCTGTGTCTGTGCGGGTTTCCTCCGGGTGCTCTGGTTTCCTCCCACAGTCCAAAGATGTGCAGGCTAGGTGGATTGGCCATGCTAAATTGTCTGTAGTGTTCAGGGAGGTGTAGGTTAAGTGGGTTGTTGCAGGGGTGGGTCTGGGTGGGATGATCTGAGGTTCAGTGTAGACTTGTTGGGCTGAAGGGCCTGTTTCCACACTGTAGGGATTCTATAAAAAAAAAGTAAAGAAAAGCTAATTGGATCTGGATTCTAATACCTGAAAATCACAGTTATCAAGACACAGCTCCAGCCAACCCCATCTGCTGTGACTGTAGAGACAATTATTGGTTTATTATGGATCCTACCCTCAATTGAATAAGAATTTAAGATTGTAGGGTCATTACTAACCTCTATTGTTTAGTGTTCAAAGGGTGTAATTGATTTCAGTTTCTTTTTTATTGACCTATTTTTTCTAATCAACCTGTTCTGAGGTGTTATTATACACCTCTGGAGTAGGTTGGACTTGTACCCAGGCCTCCTGTTCCAGGGATAGGGACACTACCACTGTGCCAGTAGGGGACTCTTGTAAGTGATTTCAAAATGGGCATTAGGATGCTTGCCAACTGGTGAGCATTGATGAAGTGATAATAGGTACTGCAGATGCTGGAGAATTCACAGAATCCCTACAGTGTGGGGACAGGCCCTTTGGCCCAACAAGTCCACACCAAACCTCAGAGCATCCCACCCCCCCCAAAAACTCACCTAACCACTACAGGCAATTTAGCATGGCCAATCCACCTAGCCTGCACATCTTTGGACTGTGGGAGGAAACCGGAGCACCCGGAGGAAACCCACGCAGACACAGGGAGAATGTGCAAATTCCACACAGACAGACACCCAAGGCTGGAATTGAACCCGGGTCCCTGGCACTGTGAGGCAGTAGTGCTAACCACTGAGCCACTGTGCCACCAGAGATAACAAGGTGTGGAGCTGGATGAACACAGCAGGCCAAGCAGCATCATAGGAGCAGGAAAGCTTGACGTTTCAGGCCTAGACCCTTCATCAGAAATGTTTTCTGAAAGAGTTTTCTGATGAAGGGTTTAGGCCCGAAACGTCAAGTTTCCTGCTCCTATGATGCTGCTTGGCCTGTTGTGTTCATCCAGCTCCACAGCATTGATGAAGAGATCTGCAACATATTGAATGAGATCTATCATTGGTTCCCCTTTTATACATCCTGACATCCAGGGTGCCAATATAGTTCAGAACTGGTAGGAGTGTATGTACGTTCTACGAGCCATTCAAAAATAACCAGGGCAAATCACTGGCTTCCTTTCCCCAGATATAGGCAAAAGGACAAAGGCCAAAGCTGACCCAAAATATGTGACAAACCACCTATCATAAACGTATGAAGTTTTCTCTAAGAAATTACCTTATATACTGTTGAAGTTTGTGGGACTTTCACGTCAGTAGCAATATTAATGTAACTGAGCAGTACGATTTGAGGCGCAAAATTATTTTAGTCATCTTTTCTACATTAGGAATTGCATTCACGGACACAGTTAGTAATTCAGTCCTACATTCCATTCCATTTAAAGCTTACAAACCAGTGAATGAGTTAAACCACCCCTTCATTGTATCTCCTTCCCTTCTGTTTGGAAGCAGTAACTCATTCTGTGATATTATTCCATTGGAAAGGTAGACTTTCAGTATTTCACTCAAGTTCTCCTTCAGTCATCTGGTAATTAATGGTTTTGAGTGTCGCTGAAAAAAAGATACATTTTGATGAAGCTTTTCATCTTGCACTCATCAGGACAATTCACAAGAATACCGTTGTAAAGGGCAGCTACCTTTTCATGCTATTTTAGAAATAAATAGCCAACTGATTGGCAATTGGACCTTGCTTGGCAGAGGGATTGCCCTGTGAAATGAACCAAAGAATGGTCTGTTACCTATTTTGTTGAGTTGAAACAGGCACAATGTGTTTACGTGGTTTTTTTTTCATACTGCAAAGAACAGGATGCTTTGTAACAATACCATTGTAACATACCTGTGCCAGAGCATCACCCTGCAAACATGACTGACAATTGGTTGTCATCATATTGGGACAATCAGGATTATTTAGCGTTGTCCAATCACAGAACCACTTAATGTTGGAGTTTTCCGGGCATGCGCTGGTTAGATGTGGTCAGTACTTTGCTTGTCGTCAATGGTTGAAGGATATGCTACAACCCACCAGTCTTTCAGAAATTTGTGCACCACATTTCTCGTTTTTGTGTTTGGCAGAATATATTTTTGGCTTGATGGCACCATCCTGTTAATGGCAGATGTGACTCATTTTGCTATGCATAATAGCGACTTGAAACAGCTAGCATCATCTGTTGTCAGTCAGGCTCACATTGAGTCACACTGAAAGTACTGAAAGCTACGCATTTTTATGCAATGGCCCTGCTTTTTTGCAGACAGAAAGAACATGTATATATGTTGCACACGTTTCAACACAACAAAATAGGGAACCAACTAGAGTTAACTTGCTTGGTTCATTTTTAAACAAAGCTTGCAGCTAACTGTCAGTCATCACCTAACTGGGACATTCTCCTTGGCAATGCTTCTGTCAATCAGAGACATCGAGCAAACTGATAAGCTCTCTTTCTCCTCATATTTTATCCACACAGACAATGTACAAATTCCACACAGGTAGTTGCCCAAGGGTGGAATCGAACCCAGATCTTTGAGTTAGCAGTGCTACCTGCTGAACCACGATGCCACCCACAAGTCATGGTGAATAGGACTGAAATCCTTGATGAGTCTTCTGCTCTTCAGTCCAAGAACATTGGGTCAAAGAACATCTGTTCAAGAACATTCCAAGAACACAACACTTAATTTGTCGCCCCTTCATATAAGCTCAGTTAATTCAGTAATTCAGTACAATGTTAGGACCTTCTTGTCACCAAGGCTCATAGTCTTAGCACATGTATTTATCCAATTAATGACTAAACGGAGCTACCCCACGTTGCAAGCATAATTTAAAACAATATGTGCATTCAGGGTGAAAATGATCTCATTCTGTATCGTTTCCTTTTGACTGGATTGATGTTTTTACATTACGAGCAATGTTTCTGCCTCTGAGAAATGTTAAGACATGTTCTGTAAATAGAGGACAAGTCTTGTGAAGTAATTTGTCGCTAATGGGCAGTTGTCAGGGAATGAGATCTCTGTAGCCTTGTTACAATTTTCATAATGTGTTTTTTCTTCATCATTATTTTTTGATAATAAGCAATGAAGTTATATCTCAGGAAGATTGACATTAATCACTAAGCATTCAATCCCACGTACTGTTGAATGCTTTTCTGTTGCCGCACATTCACAGAATGGTCACAACTCAGAAGGAAGAAGTTGGGTCCATCATGTCTGCGTTAGTCTTGTCAGGGAGAAATCCACTGGGAGCCAGTCCCCAGTTTTATCCCTCTCCTCCTTGAATGAACCTGCCTCCATCACATTCTCGGGCAGTCCACCACAGACAATAAACACTGCTGGGGGAAGAAGCTTTTCCACATTGCACCATTTCTTCTTTTGCCAGCTGCTTTCAATCTGTGCCCTCTTACAGTTGATCCTTCCATCAATACAATTCTTCCATCCCAGAAACTCAACATGTAAACACAGTGGCTACAAGAGCAGGTCAGAGGTTGGAATACTGTGGCAAGTAACACACCTCCTAACTCCCTGCAGTATCCCAGCACCAGATACCTGTTGAGGCCAAAACAGTGTTTCAAACAAACTTAACATAACTTCATTGCTTTTATACTTTATTCACACATTGATGAAGCCCGGGATGTTTTACTAACTACACTCAACCTGCCTTGCCACCTTTGATGATTTAGGTACATTTACAACTGATCTCACTATTCCTGCATTCTTGCATGGAATTGCAATCTTTATTCAATATTTCATTTTATTTTACTCTTTATACCACAATGAATCACTTCATAAGTCTTTGCATTAAATTTCATCTATGATTTTGTCCATCTATTTCATTAACCTTTCCACGTTCTTTTAAATTTCTACACTGTCCTCTGCACAATTCACAATACTTCCACATTTCATACCTTCTGCAAATTTTAAAATTGTGCCCTATACACCAAGGTCAAATTCATTATTATATTATCTGGAAAGGCTGGGATCCTGGGGAAGCCGAGCATGAATTTTCTTCCAGTCTGAAAAATATCCATTAATCAGTAGTCTTTGTTTCCTGTCACTCAGTCACTTTTATATAAATGCTGCTACAGTTCCTGTCAATCCATGAGCACCAAACTATCCTGGTGTGTGGTTCTTTGAGAAATGCCTTCTGGAAATCCATATACATGTCACCGTAAGTATTACCATTGACAACCCCTTCTGTTGCCTCATCAAAATCTCAAGCAAGTTAGTTAGAATCAGAGAATTTTACAGTACAGAGGACGCCATTCATCCTATCATGTCTGTATTGGCTCCCAAAAGAGCTACCCAAATAGTCTGATTCTCCAGTCCTATTTCCAAGCACTCTAAATTAATCTTTTTCAAATATATATCAATCTCTCTTTTGAAACCTCCTATGGAATCCACCTCTCCCACTCTCCAGACTGCAAATTCCAAATCTTAACAACCCCCTGATTAAAGAAGGTTTCTCCTCATCTGACTCATAGCTCTCTTGCCAACAATCTTGAAATTGCGACCCCAAGTTACTGACATACCAACTGGTGGAAATGAAATATTCTTCTTTACCCTGTCAAAATTGTTCATAATTTTGAACACCTCACTAAGGTCACCTCTTAATCTTCGCTGCTCCAAGAACGATCGCAGTTTCTCTAATCTTTCCTTGTATCTGAAATCTGTCATTCCTGGTATCATTCCAGTAAATCTCCTTTGCACTCACTCCAGGCCTTTAAAATCCACCCTTAAATAAGGAAGTAATAGCTGAACACAGTAATCCAAATGTGATCTGGCCAATGATTTTATCATGGTGAAGCATCACTTTCTTGCTTTTATGTTATATGTCTGTATTTGTAAGTGCAAGATTCTCATTAAGCCTTCTTAACACTTTTGGAACATTATGCTCAGTTCTGGTCTCCCTGCTATGGGAAAGATGTTGTGAAACTTGAAAGGGTTCAGAAAAGATTTACAAGGATATTGCCAGGGTTGTTTGGAGGGTTTGAGCTATAGGGAGAGGCTGAATAGGCTGGGACTATTTTCCCTGGAGCACCAGAGGCTGAGGGGTAACCACATAGATGTTCATAAAATCATGAGGGGCATGGATAGAGTGAATAGTCTTTTCCCCAGGGTATGGGAGCCCAAAACTAGAGGGCATAGGTTTAAAGTGTGAGTGGGGAAAGATACAAAAGGGACCTAAGAGGCACTGTTTTCACACAGAGGGTGATGTGTGTATTGAGCGAACTGCCAGAGGAAGTGGTGGAGGCTGGTACAATTACAACATTTAAAAGGCATATGAATGGTGATATGAATAGGAAGTGTTTAGAGAGATATGGGCCAAATGCAGGGAAATGGAACTAGATTCATTTAGGGTATCTGGTTGGCATGGAAAAGATGGACCGAAGGGTCTGTTTCTGTGCTGTATATCTCTGTGGCTTTATGACTCTAACTGTTTCAGCTAGCTTGGCCACCTTCAGAGAATCATGCCCATGAACCTCAAAACCTTTCTGTTACTGTACTCCACTCAAAGTTGTACCATTGAGCCTATATTGCTTCTCTGTGTTTCTTTAACCAAAGTGCATTACCTCACATTTCTCTGCATTGAAATTCATCTGCCAAGTGCCTGCCCATTTGGCCAACTTGTCAATGTCCCTCCGAAGTCAGTCAGCATCATCCTCGCAATTCACTATTCTCCCTAGCTTAGTATCATCTGCAAGTTTAGAGATTTTGCCCTCAACACCCATCTCCAAATCATTTATATAAATCAGAAAAAAATAACACCTATCCCTGGGAAACACCACTTTCAACTCGTTTCCAATCTGAGAAATGCCCATCTATACCTATCCTCAGTTTCCTCTCTTTCTAATCCATGCGGCCGAGGACCCACAAATCCTGAACATTTTGAACTTTCTAACCAACCCGGCACTGCATCAAATGCTTTCTAAAAGTCCGAGGGCACAACATGCACAACACTACCCTTATCCATTGACTGGGTCACCTTGTCAAAGAACTCAGTTATATTTGTCAGACATGACCCCCACATCCCCCCCTTGACAAAGCCATATTGACTGTCTAGTATTGATTTGTGGTTCTCTGAGTATATTTTTTACCTTATCCTGTGTTACGGCCTCCATCAGCTGATGTCAAGCTGACAGATCTGTAGTCTCTTGGCTTATCCTTTGCTCTTTCTTAAACAACAGTATTATATTGCAATCCTCCATTTCCCTGGGACTAATTCCGTATTTAGAGAAAAATTTCTGACAATGGCTCCACAATTTGCTCCGTTATCTCTCTCAGCAATCTGGGGTACATCCCATCTGGGCCTGGTGACTTCTCTACCAGTGCTGCCAGCCTTTTTATCAGCTCTTCATTGTATTGGTCAGTTGCTCAACACCCACATTTTCAATGGGTCATTGTCACCATTTTCTAATTTGTTAAATACTGAAGCAAATTACTCATTTCATACCTCGGCTGAACCCTTTGCTTCAGTGAGCAGCTTACCCTATTTGTTCCTTACATTCCCAACTCTGTCCTTCACTAATCTTTTACTATACTTTATTTTTGTTTTAGCATGGTCTGCCATCCTCTTGGCCTTCCTTATTCCAGCCTTAGCCTCTCTCCTGTATTTGAAATACTCTTCCTGATTTCCATTGCTGTTATTATATTATTTAAACCATATTATTATTCAGTTTATATTATTATAAACCATATTATTCCAGTATTCATCACACACCTCCTTTCTCTTCCTTATTTTCTCATCACTACCCTTAGTCATCCGAGGTACTCTTGCTTTGGATGTCCCATATTTATTTCTCACGTGTATGCACTTAGCTTAGCCTTCTTTGACGCCAGGTCCTCTATGACCCCCTTTCCAGTCATGGCGACTGAGCAGACTTTTCCCAGAATCCTCCTCAGTCGCTTCTCACCAGCACACTCTATTGATCACGATTTACCCTTAACAAATCCAGCTTGGCTTTCCTTAATTAACATGTATTTGTTCAGCCCCATTCATTATTTTTTATTAATTTTGTCCCATGTTACTATATCTATATGATCACCCCTACCCCATGAAGCTAAAACTCACAGGTTTGTAGCATTGAGTCTACTTTCTGCATCCAGTTTTGAACCAAGGTATAACATTTGCAGATCTCCAGTTCTCTGGCATCATCCCAAGTCTAAGGAAGACAGGAAAATTAAGGCCAATGCCTCTGGAATTTCGACTGTCACTTCCCTCAATACTCTTGGATGCACCACATCCAGTTCTGGTGCCTTATCAATTTTAATTCCAGTCAGCCTGTCCAATGCTATCTCTTTATCAATCTTAAAACATTCAAGTGCCCTGAACTGCCTCATTTTTCACCCTGACTGCAGAGTATCTTCTTCCTTGGTAAAGACAGACACAAATTATCAGGCATGCAGCCTGACTCCATTCATAAATCCACCTTTTGGATCCTAACCTGCCCCACTTCTCCTTTGAGAGGTAGTAGGAACTGCACATGCTGGAGAATCTGAGATAACCAGGTGTAGAGCTGGATGAACACAGCAGGCCAAGCAGCACAAAATCATCTTTGTTCTATTTATATGCCTATATAAGACACTTCAATTCCTTTTCATTGTAGCTGTTAGTCTCATGCCTACTCTTCCCCTTGCTGCCCATATATCTCCTTTCACTTCTCCATTAAACTGGTCTGATAATGTACGACAAACACAGACAGCAATGCAGCAGTATTGGTTTACTAGAGATAATAATCCACTCGAAGATGGTGTTCTGAATAATCATACCCACAACGATACAGGAACAGTTGAGTAGGGTATCATTATAGAAGGTGATTAAGATTAAATTGGATAAAAGGTTTAAGACAGGCTTGGGTGCATAGAAATTATTTACATAAAAATTGATTTTTCTGGAATTTGGGTTTGTGTTTCATAAGTTCACGTATTTCATGGCACCATAGATGGATTAACAGATTACTTAGCTTTGAACTTTGATTCAATGTCCTCATTATATTCAAAAACTTAAAAGTAGAAGAGTTGAAATGAAGAAAAACTTCTGCGCAAGGATATACAAGGGTACATTCATTGATCCCACACTCACAGCAAAGAGCTGTATCTAAAAGTTGCTTGGAACAGGAAAACCTTTGATTCTCCCACTGAGCATAAGCTTCCTACTGAAAGTGTATGATAGGTTGTTTTCGTATATAATGGTCTTGTTTTAATATGGTGGCAGACTAGTGGGTTCAATGAAGCATGCATATTGTTACAACCAATTTAGGACAGGTAAACTGTGTCCTGTCCTTCTCGCTCTCCTCCACTGGCCACAAAGGAGCATCAGGATACCGAGTTGGGAAAGCCCATTCTGCCATTCACATAATCAAGGCTGATTATCCTCATCAATGCCTTCTTTTCCAATCTATCCCCATATTCGTTACACCACTGGCAATGAGAAATCTTTCAACCTACACTTCACGTGCTCAATAGCAGAGCTTCCACAGTCCTCCGGGACAGTGCATTCTGAAGATTCACCATTCTCTGATTTTAAAAAATTCTCCTTATCTCAGTCATAAGTGGAATCCTCATTATTTTAAAAATTTGCCCTGGTTTTACATTCCCTGACCAGGGGATATGTTTTAGTTGCGTCTACTATGACTACCCCTTTGATTATTCATAGAGTCATAAATTCCCTGCAGGGTGGAAGCAGGTCATTCAGCCCATCGAGTCCACACCGACCCTCTGAAGAACATCCCAACACCTACACAATCCTGCAATTTTGCATTTCCCACGGCTAATCCAAATAGCCTGTATATCCATGGACACCATGAGGGGAAACCGGAGCACCCAGAGGGACCCCACACAGACATGAGGAGAATGTGCAAACTCCATTTGCATACTCGCCTAAGACTGGAATCAAACCGGGTCCCTGGCACAGTGAGGCAGCAGTGCTAACCACTGAGTCACTGTTCTGTAGGTTGCAATGAGATCTCATCTAATTTTTTGGAACTCTAAAGAATATAGGCTGACGCTGCCCAGTCAGATCATTATTATCCAAGTGTCCATTTATCACATCTTTATTAATGATGAGCAGCCATAGTTCACAAAGACCTTAGACATCTTCTTCCATTAGACAGAGACAATTCATTATGTATAACTTGAGGGAAGAAAAAAACTTCTCCTATTTTCCTGAATGAAGATAACAAAACAATCACTTAGCATCTCTGCTATTTCTCTATTCCTCGTTATAGATTCTGCTTGAATCTGCCTATAATGGACGCACGTTTAGCGTAGCCAGTTTTTTCTATTTTTACCTACCAATAGCTTTTACAATCTGTTTATATTTTCTGCTAGATTTGATTCAGATCCTGGTTGTCCTTTCTTTATCAGCTTCTTGGTCTTCTTTTAGTCTTCTATTCTAAAATACTCCCGATCATCAAGTTTATTACTATTTCTGGAAACTTTATCAGTATTTTCTTACAACTTTATATAATTTTTAACTTCCTCTCAACAAAGTTAAAATTTAAAAAGGAACATAACATCATCAAATATACCACTCAGTATCAGAATGGAACCACCAAGATTCCTTAAGTAATGAGTTAAAAAACACAGCTCATTGCAAACAAAAATTACTGAGACATAGATTTGAAAGTTCTTTAAAAAAGGTTTGTGATTGGCAAATGTATTCACTACCCAAGTGAACAGAATAAAATACATGTACACTTCAAGTCTAGGACATAAAAATGACTGTTAAAACTCTGTGAAGTATTCTCTTAAACATAAGAACATAAAAAATTGGAGCAGGAGTAGGCCATCTGGCCCATCGGACCTGCTCCACCATTCAATGAGATCGTGGCTGATCTTTTCGTGGACTTAACCAGAGCCTTTAATTTCTTTACTGTTCAAAAAAATCTGTCTTTACCTTAAAGACATTCAATGAGGAAGCTTCAACTGCTTTACTGGGCAGGGAATTCCAAAGATTCACAACCCTTTGAGTGAAGAAGTTCATCCTCCAGTCAGTACAAAATTTGTTCCCCCTTATTTTGAGGCTATGCTCCCTAGTTCTAGTAAAAGTGCATCGGCCAGGTAACAGTTAAGTTAGGGACTGAATTAAGGAATATTTACAAATTATCTCAAATGTTGGTCTGTAGCCAATGCCACTTTGTGTTCAAGCTGTTGGAACTGGACGTTCCCCAGTTGCAGTATGGCTAGCTGAATTCATCTCTGAAAGCAGTTAATACTGAATTCACCCCATCCACCGGGAGGGATGAGGTCTTTCAGTCAGTTTACAACTCAAAAATTTTAATGAGGTGGGTTTTCAAAGAAAGGAAAGAGGGAGAGGAGCAGATTGAAACAATGGGTCTGCCCGGGCAGTCCTGTTTGTAGATTTTTAGAAGGAGGTAGATGTGAGCCATGTGGGGCTGGGGGATTATCAGCTTGGAGGCAGTTGGGGGGAGGTCACTAGATGAGATGGGATGAGTTACATGAACGATACAATGGCCTGATGTTCCATGTGAGGTCATGGTTGAGGGGAAGATAGGAGGAGGTATCTGACAGCTGGCGCTCAGCCTCTGCCAGGTAGAGGTCAGTACGCCAGACTACAACAGCGCCACCCTTATCAGCAGGCTTAATAACAACGTCAGGGTTAGATCTAAGCACATGGCGTGCACTCAGGTCGGAGGGAGATAGGTTGGATTTGGTGAGGGGGTCAGAGAAATTGAGGAAACAAATATCACATCAACAATTCTCGATGAACAGATCAAGTGCAGATAAGAGGCTAGATGGAGGGGTCCAGGTGGAACTACCCCATCCCCCTTCCTATCTTCTGCACATAAACTGACGTTTTGCTGTCTACCATCAGTCCTGAGGAAGGGTCACCAGACCCGAAACGTTATCTCTGTTTTTCCCTTCACAGATGCTGCCAGACCTGCAGAGATTTCCCAGCAACTCCTGAAAAATGGCGAGTTGTTGGGTAGATGCCCACAACTGAGGAAAGTGTACGGAATCCAACTGATATTGTTCAGCAACTATTATTTGGTTTAACTGGTCGTATCATAGACAGGCCAAGCCAGCTATCACCATATAAGAACAGGAGTAGGCCATTCAGCCTTTTCAATCTTTTCTGCCATTCTGTGCGATCAGAGCTGATCTGTGGCCTAACTCCGTACACGTGCCTTTGGCCCATATCCCTTGATACCTTTGTTTAACAAAAATGTATGTCTCTCTTTGTTAAAATTAACAACCGACTCAGCATCCACTGCTGTTTGTGGAAGAGAGCTCTAAAGCTATGCTCTTTTCGCTCTGTCCTCTCTAACCAATTAGTTTTAATGCTTGCAAAACCTTGCACTAAGGAGCACGGAGGTGGAAAATCCTAGCTCAGGTTTCAACGATTGTCTGAAGGCAGGGGAAGGCTTGATGAAGTTGAGCTCAGTACCGGATGGATAAATAATTTCGGCAGTCTGTCACACTGGTGTCCACTCAAGGAGATTGTTCAAGTCTCAGTCAGGGCACAGTAGAAAGAACATTACCAGACGGTGGCTGCACGTGAAGAAATTTTACATTTTTTGTATAGCACTTTCAGAGGCACTGAGATTATAAACTATTTAATCATATAAAAATTAAGATGGTTTAATATTTCTTTATTTAGGGTGTTCCTTATTGACAATGTTATCCAAAACTGGAAGCATTTTATTTGCGAAAGCTAATAAATATTAACTGGGTGAGCACAAAATTTCTTTAGAAGGAAAGGTAATTTATTTAGTACATAGCCTCATGAGAGAATAAAAGATAAATTGCTAAACCACGGCTGGGGTGAGATTTTTAGAAGCCTTCATTAAGCAAGCACTAACTAATTCGGGGGTTAATGTGAAGTCGTTTTGGATGAAGGATTTTATGATGGCATCTTTCAAATGTTCAAGAATTAATAAGTGCTCCTTTAAATTATTAATCTCATTACCATTCAACAGACGGCACAGTCAATCTATCCAAAAGAATTAAGGGAAGTTCCAAGGTTAATTAGTTTCTTGTGTTCTAAACATTTATTAAAATGAATGCAAGCACATGACAGTCTCTGCAGAGTTCTTGGGCATTCGTGGGTCTACACAAATAGGTCAGAGGTTCTGCAATGTCAGTTCGTACTTCTGCAAAATGAAGAAAACTTTGCAAAGCAAAGCTTGAATCCTACAGGAGTAGGTAGCTCCTTTGTTTACTCTCCTTGAGGCACATAACACCACCCACGACAGAAGGAGATACAAGGTACCCGACTCTATGCTTCTGCCCATATCTGATTTGATTTGATTTAAGCTTTATTTGTCACGTGTACTCAAGTACAGGAGTACAGTGAAATGTGTGCAGTGTCGCTACTCACAGCACTGTTTTAGATACGAAGGTACCGAGGTACAAAACTTAGATACAAGTAGTAACATAGAAAACAAAGTTAAAAGTAAATCATTAGTGTTGTGCTTAGCACAAGTAGCCAAATGAAGAAATAAAGTTAAAGGTTAACATTATAGCCCTTCCTAGTATTAAGTGGAAAATAAAGGAATAAAGGTAAAAGTTCAACAGGCCTTCTTAAAGGTACTCCCTGTAAGGGCTCGGCCTCCTTCATTTTGGCCAGCTCTCTGGGACGCCTCAAGCTTCCTGCTCTCGATGCTACAAATACTGGGGGACCTCCCTCACTGACACTTTAGGTTCGTTCCGACCATGTTGGGCTCAGACCCACAGCCGCTCCACGACCCCAGACCTCCAGCTGACCCCAGACCGGGCCCACAGCGGCTGCCACACTCCCTGCGATGTCATCACTGCTGCTGCCTCTCTCTCCAGAACTCCCAAGACTGATCACTATGTGGTGGTCAGTATTAGCCCAGGATGATTTCCACCACTCTCTGTGGGTCCATGGGAATTTAAAACAAGTATAAAAGTAGGGAAGGAGTCTGGTAGCCCAGCCGAGCTCTGGGTCTCAATTTCAGGTACAACATGACGATATCAGCAATGACTGAGAACCCAATATTCAGACATTCTAACAAATACAAACTTTGCTCCAGTTAAGTGCAGAGATCAGAGTATTTTTAAGGAAGGGTCATACTCCAATGTATTTCTTGCCTGTCACTGAACTATTAGTGGCTTCAAGTTTGATTTCAATCTTCTGGTGTTGCCTGGATTAAAATTTGGACTTGATGGGCTACAGCTGACATTGGCCAGAACCATGAATTCAGCTCTGAACTTCCTCTTCCGTCTTCAGCTCAACATCTCAGATGTGCAACAGGCACACAAGTGGGTGGATATTGAGAACAGGCGAGCAAAGTTGAGGAAGCCCAAACTTATCTCAATCCTTAGTGGCAGTAAGAGTATGAAAGCGGTGGATAGAGCAACAAGATAGATTTGAACACATTTCAATTTTAGAGAGAAGATTTTGCTTTTGTCAAATAATAGTAGAAAACTTTGCTTTAAATACCTTTGCACTAGCCAAATTTTTGAACGTGTGTCTGCACTCTTCCAGTTTACGTTAGTGCAATTTCCCCAGGCACTGTGAATGTGTTGGAATATTGGAAGCAGGAGATGCTGTCAGCCCTAATAAGAGTGAATACTCCAGAACAAGTATGAGATCGCTCACACACAAACACAACACACACACACACACACACACACATTGCATTAAATCAGTTTTAGTGGAGTATTGTTGTGACATTTGCAATGCAAGGCAACTTAATTTTTATGACCGTTCATTCTTGGATTACGGGTATCATAGGCAAAGTCAGCACTCGTGGCCAACCCTAAGTAGTTGATGGTGGGGTGGAGACTTTGACATAGTACTGACGTAGGAATAGTAATCTAGTACACTCAGGGCAATGCTCTGGAAAACATGGGTTCAAATCCAACCACATCAGCAAGCAATTAAATGAATAAAGTCTAGTATCAAAAGCTACTCGTAGCAATTTTTGCTTCTGACCATAGAATGTGGGCTTCACTGCAGCACTGAATTTCAGTAGAAACTAAATAAGCAACATTCCGGGGACTCACGTCATGCAGAATCTTTAAATATGCAAAACAGAAACATAATTGGCAGAAAAATAGAGGAGACCATGAAAAAAAAGACACTTTAAAATTGACATTTTTGTTCTGATACAATAAATGCTAATATGGTGACACAGTTATTATATAACTGATTATATCCTGCTTAAATATTAAACACAATTAGGAAACTTTGATTTACCCCTAGCCCTGATTCAAGAAATGCAGTATTCAAACTCCAAGGCTTTTATGTCTCACACTGATGAATAGCAATCCATCAAACAACTCATTGCCAAGTTTCACCATTTCTTGCCAATCATTTGAAGCACTATTGAGCAGTGTCAGAAGTCACATGACACCAGGTTATAGTCCAACAGGTTTATTTGAGACCACAAGCTTTTGGAATGCTGCTCCTTCGTCGGGTGAAGGCTTAACCCGACGAAGCAGCAGACCTCCGAAAGCTTGTGATCTCAAATAAACCTGTTGGACTATAACCTGGTGCCGTGTGACTTCTGACTTCGTCCACCACAGACCAACACTGGCAGCTCCACATCATTATTGAGCAGTGGATGTGGAAAGCCTTCATACTGAAACAATACATGATGTATATACCAGCGTACGGCCGCAATGGTCAGAAGACCTACTCTGGATGCCTTGAGGAAAGCTGGGGATTTCAGTTTGTCGGTTGACTCCACTGTTGGTAATCATCAACTAACTCTTATTTGTAAGCATCAACCCATGATGGCTTTTCATCTTGAACGCTGTCTAAATTCCCTTGAGTTAGAAAAGCACAGTGGTGAAAGCATGGATAATACGATGCTGGATTATCCAGGCAATGACTGAAAAGTTGACTTCAGTGGGGGGCAGAGGACAGTCATTTGATAATGCAGCCCATTTAACATGGCATGGTTTAATGGCATGGAGCAGAAATATTGAGAGAAAAATAAGTTTGTTAAATGTATTCCTTGTGCCGGATATTCACTGAATGTTGCGCTGGATTAGCTGCCTGGATGTAATTGTTTTGCTGTCATGCAACAAATAGACACATTCTTTTCTGCCTACATAAAGCCCTGGACAGCACTGGCATCATTTTTGGGTCCAGTTGCCACTGTAGCAGTACTTCTTTCTGATATTGGGTGGGAGGCACATGTAAAGTCTACTTTATGCATAGCTGACAATTATAACTCAATTGTAGATAATTTTTTTCATCTTGAGAAAGTGTGAGAAGTGTGATAGAAGGACGGAAACTGACATTCTGCAGGAGAAAATGGAGGAATTTGAGTTTGCATTCACGTTAGAGCTTTGGACTGATTTGTTGGATGAGTTCCACAAAATCAGGAAGGCCCTATAGGATGCATAGATGGCCCTTTGAACATACACAGATTAATAGGTCAGTTTCACTCTGGCAGAGTCATAGAGTCATACAGCACAGAAGCAGACCCTTCGGTCTAACTAGTCCATGCCGAACACAATCCCAAACTAAACTAGTCCCATCTGCCTGCTCTTGGCCCATTTCCTTCAAACCTTTCCTATTCATGTACTTATCCAAATTCTGTTTAAACATTGTAATTGTACCCACATCCACCACTTCCTCTGGAAGTTTATTCCACACACAAACCACCCTCTGTAAAAAAAAATTGCCCCTCTTTTTTTTTAAATCTTCCTCCTCTCACCTTAAAAATATGTGCCCTAGTCTTGAAACCTCCCACCCTAGGGAAAAGACGCTCACAATTCATCTCATGTGGACCCTTCATTATTTTATAAACTTCTATAAGGTCAACTTCTTGACAGAAACCTGATAAATATTTGATGAAATTGAACTCAAGCCTAAAGAAAATCTGATGTGCACTGCAAAGATGCGAATAAATAAAAAGCATGAGAAGAAAGAAGTCAAAGATAGTAGTGCATTTACTGCTGATGAGACAGTTTCTCCAAGAGTCAAGTTTCAAATTAAATCCTTTATTCCTACAATGGATGTGCTTGAAACCAACCTAAAGTAAAAACCAATCAAATGTTGCAAATAATTTATTGTTTTCAATTGATTTAGATAGAGCCTACTCCCAATTAAGATATACCCTGTACATAAGAATTATGAATTCCAAGATCTTTGACATGCACTCATGGTATACATCAGATTTTCAGCTTCATGGAACTTGTTCTGCCATCTCTCATGGTAACAGGACAGTTAGCAAATGTTTTTTCCTTTGCTCACAGGATCTGGAGCCTTACTGCTGGGCTGGCTGTGCATCCCAGGCTTTATTGATTTCAAATTTCACTGTCTGCTGGTGTTATCTGACCATTGATGGTGGGATTTGAGCCCTCGCCCCTGGAACATTAACCTTCTATTCTGGATTGCTAGCGCAGTGACATTACCACTATGCCATCACATCCCCAGCATTGCAGCTAGCTCCTAAACTGGGACAAAGTTATCTCACAAGATCTAAAGTCTTCACTTGGAGATTAAGGTAAATGTTAACCTCATTATTTGATGAATATCTTATTTAAAATAATGTACTGCAACAATCATTGAATTTAAAAACTGAATTCTCTACCCGAAATTAAACAGAATTTTTTTTTGTTTCTTTTGAGAGAAATATCTAACATCATCCCACCCCCTTGACATGTCCGTCCTCCCTGGACTGACCTATATACTTCCTACCTCCCCACCTACACTCACCTCTACTGGCTGCATCCCCGCCTCTTTGACCTGTCTGTCTCCTCTCTACCTATCTTCTCCTCTATCCATCTCCTGTCCGCCTCCCTCTCTCTCCCTATTTATTTCAGAACCCCCTTCCCCTCCCCCATTTCTGAAGAAGGGTCTAGGCCCGAAACGTCAGCTTTCCTGCTCCTCTGATGCTGCCTGGCCTGCTGTGTTCATCCAGCTCTACACCTTGTTATCTCAGATAGTCAAGTCCTGCCATTGACACAGGACCTCAAAATAACCCCGATGACTGGAACGCACTGTAACAAACTGACAATCGGCCCATCTCTCTGTAAACTGCTAACGCAGCAAAGAAGTGAAGTCCAGTTTCCAAGTGATGGAAACATAGTAACTTGGAGCTTGATTAGACCCATCCAGCCCTTCTCCACCATTTAATACGATCATGGCTTTCCCATCACGGAAAATCTTGAGGGCGGCCCAGAGAAAACGTAGCTAGTGGCTCCACAAGTGGAACATGAGGGACGGCTGTTCTTGGGGCTGCATCCACTGTAAGAGTAAAAACAAGTTATGCCATTCCAACCCTACTCCACTACCACAACTCCCAGCCCCTTACCACCCCATACAAAGTACCTTGCAGACCAGTTGCCTGCAAAACCAGTAATTTAGCGCTGGTTCAGTGCAAGTGCGATACTCTATTAATGTAGTTTAAGATGCTCAGAGAATCAGAGAATTGACAAAGTGGGAGAATATCAGAGTCTAGAGAATAGAGCAATCATCCAACTAGGTCCAGCCCACAGGGATAGTAGGATCTGCAGATGCTGGAGAATCTGAGATAACAAGGTGCAGAACTGGACGAACGTCAGCTTTCCTGCTCCTATGATGCTGCTTGGCCTACTGTGTTCATCCAACTCTACACCTTGTTCTCCAGGCCATAGTGTTGGCCATGCCTCCTGTTAGATTACTGCCAGCTGTTTTAACACTTCTGAGACCAAGCAGTAATTTAAGCACTTGCCATTAATATATATGCACACTTGATCTTGCATGGTGTTGTCCCAAATGTACTGAAAGTAAAAACTGAAAGAACTTGCGGATGCTGGAAATCAGAAACAAAATCAGAAATCGTTGGGAAATCTCAGCAGGTCTGGCAGTATCTGTGGAGAGAAATCAGAGTTAACGTTTCGGTTCCGGTGACCTGTGTTTGGAGGAATGGTCACTCGACCCAAAACCTTAGCTTAGATTCTCTCCACAGGTGCTGCCAGAACTGCTGAGCTTCTCCAGCAATTTGTCCATGTCCTGGAAACAGTTCACTTGCCAATTTGTCTGATTAGTTTCATATCTAATAGAAACAAAATCATTGCCTGTTTCATTAGCTCGGTATGTTGCTGCTGGAAATAATTGCCCAGTTTCTATTTTTCATTCTAGGATTATGGTCACCACTGACACAATGCTTTATTCTTTATGTTCTTTGAGTTCCTAATCAATTAGTCTAATCTTGCAGTATCCATGACAAACTACATTTAATGTAGAATATAAACATGAATATTAATGTTTTTCATATTAGTCCTGAAAATATTCACAAATGAATAAAAACCAAAGCCTTGGTTCTAGTCTCAGTCCTCCCACATTTGGAGAATATTAAGAAAATGGTGAGAATGCAAAAATAGATAAAAGTTTAATTCCCAGTTTAAAACAGCATCGTTAGCCAGATGGGTTTAAAGAGCTGATTCTACATACCTCAGCAAAATTTCAATACACAGCGAGACTTTTGAAATGAAGTACAAACATTAGATAATTTACTATGTCCAAGGTTTTCAAGCTGAATAAGATAGGGAGACCCAGGGTGTTTATTTATGAGTTATGCGACAGTAGAACTAGGTTGGAGAACCGGATTAGGATCTGGTTTCTTTTCCCAGAGAGTAGTCAATGTGTGGTAGAGGCTCAGACGGTGAACACTGTTTCACTGCGTGCAATTTGGGTCTCCCTGCTTCAGGAAGGATGTTGTGAAACTTGAAAGGGCTTAGAAAAGATTTACAAGAATGTTAGATAACAAGGTGTAAAGCTGGATGAACACAGCAGGCCAAGCAGCATCAGAAGAGCAGGAAAGCTGATGTTTCGGGCCTAGACCCTTCTTCAGAAAATTGATCCGGAGGTTGGTGGGGTGGTACGTGAGGATGAGAGGGATTCTGTTTTGGTTGTTATAGCGGGGAGGGGGTGTGAGGGATGAATTGCGGGAAATGCAGGAGACATGGTCGAGGGCATTCTCAACCACTGAGGGGGGGAAGTTGTGGTCCTTGAAAAACGAGGACGTCTGAGATGTACAGGAGTGGAATGTCTCATCCTGGGAGCAGATGCGGCGGAGGCGAAGGAATTGGGAATAGGGGATGGCATTTTTGCAGGAAGGTTGGTGGGAGGAGGTGTATTCCAGGTAGCTGTGGGAGTCAGTGGGCTTGAAATGGATATCGGTTTCTAGGTGGTTGCCAGAGATGAAGACAGTGAGGTCCAGGAAGGAGAGAGAGGTCTTTTCCCTAGGGTATGGGAGTCTAAAACCAGAGAGCACATGTTTAAGGTGAGAGGGAAAAGATTTAAAAGGGACCTAAGGGGCACCTTTTTAATGCAGAGGGTGGTGTGTATGTGGAATGTGCTGCCAGAAGAAGTGGTGGAGGCTGGTACAATTACATTTAAAAGACATCTGGATGGACACTGAATAAGAAGGGTTTAGAGGGATATGGGCCAAGTGCTTGAAAATGGGGCTAGATTTATATAGGATATCTGGTCAGTATGGACGAGTTGGACCGAAGGGTCTGTTTCTGTGCTGTACAGCTCTATGACTCTATACTGTATGACTTGTTTCACAAAAGAGCTAGAATGGTTGAAAAGGTTGAAAAGCAATTTTACGGATTCCCTTTCTCGAAATGACATGAGTTTCTAAACTTAGCTTTGACTTATCATCATGACTCAGTTGGATGGTGCTTTTAGCCACCGGCAAGGTTCTGAAGAGAGCTTCTAAAATGCTTTTTAAGTCTGATTACATTTTTCACGCCTGCCCCCACTACCGAATCTATTAGTAGCCTTAAATCCGTCAAAAAATAGCTTGTATGATTCAAAACATTGGATGAGCCAGGAAGTCCACTCCCTGCCGAAGACCAGACGTGCAATATTCAAGTCAGGTGACCCAGACCAATACAAGAAATCCAGATACGACCTCCACAAAGCCATCAGGGAGGCCAAGAGGCAGTACTGGACCAAGATGGAGACCCAGGCCCACCAAACAGACACCCACTGCCTATGGCAAGGCCTAAATGATGTTACAGGATTCAAATTAACAGTCCAGTGATAATGCCCCCAGTGATATTATCACTGGACTGTTAATCCAGAGACCCAGATAATGTTCTGGGGACCCAGGTTCAAATCCTGTCATGGCAGATGGCGGGCGGAGATAGTGAAGATTCTGAAGAAGGGTCTAGGCCCGAAGCGTCAGCCTTCCTGCTCCTCTGATGCTGCTTGGCCTGCTGTGTTCATCCAGCTCCACACCTTGTTATCACAGCAGATGGTGGAATTTGAATTCACAAAATTTCTGAATTTAAGAGTCTGATGATGAATGTGAATCCATTGTCGATCGTTGGGAAAAACTCATTTGGTTCACTGATGTCCTTTATGGAAGGAAACTACCATCCTCACCTGACCTGGGCCTATATGTGACTCCAGACCGATAGCAATGTGGTTGACTCTTAACTGCCCTCTGGGCAATTAGGGATGGGCAATAAATGCTGCCTAGCCAGTGACGCCCTCATCCCGTGAGTGAACAAAAAAATGAAGCAGTGCAAGATAGCGGGCAAAGACACATCCCTCCCTGATGCGTTCAATGCTTTCTATGCTCGGTTTGAGCAGAATGCCAGCACCATGACGATGCCTCCCCCGACAGCCCTGGATACACCTGTTCTCTCCATCATCACTGCAAATGTCAGGTCAGTTTTCTTGGCAGTCAACCCAAGGAAAGTGACGGGCCCAGACTGGGTCCCTGGCCGAGCACTCAGATCCTGTGTGGACCAACTGACGGAGGTATTCACTGACACCTTCAACCTCTCCCTCCTACAAGCCGAAATTCCTGCCTGCTTCAGGAAGACCGCCATCATCCCCGTACCCAAGAAAACACATGCAAAGTGCCTTAATGACTACTGCCCAGTGGCTGACCTGAAGTGCTTCAAGAGTCTGGTCATGGCCCACATCAACTCCAGTCTTCCATTCTGCCTCGATCCCCTACAGTTTGCCTACCGACATAACAGGCCCATGGCGGATGCCATATCAGTAGCCCTGCACTCATTCCTGAAACATCTGGACAACAAAGACACCTACATCAGGCTCCTCACTGAGTACAACTCTATCTTCAACACCACTATCCCCTCCAGACTGATCTCAAAACTCTGAGACTTAGGTCTTGGCTCTGCCCTCTGCAACTGGATCATCAGTATTCTGACCCATAGGCAGCAATCAGTGAGGGTAGGTAACTGCACCTCCTCCACATTAACACTCAACATTGGAGCCCCCTGCCCAGGGATGCGTTCTCAGCCCCCTACTGTACTCCCTGTACACCTACAACTGTGTCACCAAATTCCAAATGAATGCCATTTACAAGTTCACTGACGACACCACCATGGTAGGACAGATACCTAACAACGACAAGTCAAAATACAGGAGGGAGACAGAGGGCTTGGTGGCGTGGTACAACGGAAATGACCTCTCTCTTAATGTTGGCAAAACTAAAGAACTGACCATTGACTTCAGAAAGAAAGAAGGAGAACACGCCTTCATTTATATCTTTGACACTGAGCTTGAGAGGGTGGGGAAAGTCAAGTACCTCAGAGTGGTGATTACTGACAACCTCTCCTGGACTTCCCACGTAAATGTGACGGACGAGAAGTCACAACAACGCCTCATCTTCCTCAGGCGGCTCAGGAAATTTGCCATGTTCATAAGGCCCCTCACCAAATTCTACAGATGCATGATTGAAAGCATACTGTCTGGGTACTTAACAGCCTGGTACGGCAACTGCTCTGCCCAGGACCGTAAGAAACTACAGAAGGTGGTGTGCACAGCCCTGACCATCACGGAAACCAACCTTCCACCCATGGATTCCATTTACACTGCTGCGGAGAGGCTGCCAATATCATCAAAGACCCATCGCACCCAGTAATGATCTCCTACAACCTCTTCCGTCAGGCAGAAGATACAGAAGCCTGAACACATGCACCAACAAGTTCAGGAACAGCGTCTTCCTAGCCATTATCAGACTGTGGAATATACTTTCTCGCCTCAAATAACACTGATCCTGCTAACATTGATCTCACCTAGCGCACTCCCTGTGCAATGTAACCTGTATGCCTGTATCAAGTCTTTTTGATCCGTACTTCCTTGCTTATTATGACCTGCCTGCACTGCTCGTAAACAAAGCTTTTCACCATACTTCGGTACACGTGACAATAAATCAACCAATCTATCAAATAAATCATTCAATCAATTCCGAATTAGATTGCAATGAAACAAATTACATTAAATGCAAGCCCCATATTTTAAAAAGAGTTTCTTCGATGACTGGACAAAATAAGTCAGAATGGATTATTAATAGCAAATTTCCATACTCCCCAATGAACACAAATACATAATGAGAGGGTTGTAGCAGCTTTCAATCATTTTCGGTCTGAACTATTAAAATGGAATCATGATAAATTGTAGTTTGCAGAGATATCTTTTTCTATCAACTTTCAGCTATCAATTATACCTTTGCTATATTTTACATTAGATATTTGTGCCGACATCTTACATATACTCTTTCTCTGATTAAGCTTATATTTTCTCTACCGTGACTTTCTGTCCTGGAAAATGCAGATTTTGGGAGAAATGTTCAAAGGAGCCATTTAAACATCCCAAAGTAAAACCAGTAAGTGTTGAAGAAACTCACTGGGGCAGTGCAGCAGACTTTGGGTAGATATGTGCCCATGAGAGTAAGATGGTATATTGAAATGGCAAGCAATTGGAAGGTCTTTAGTGTAATTTAATGGGAGTGTTCCGCAAAATGGTCACCCAGTCTGTGATTGCTCTTGCCAGCACTGAGGAGAAAACATTGCGAGGAGCAACCAAACTAGATTGTAAGAACGAGTGAATCAGTGCTTTACCTGGAAGCAGTGTTTGAGGTCATGGAGAGTACGGAGACAGGAGGTAAAAGAGTAAATGGTACCCTCCTGTAATTGCATGGGAAGGTGCCACACAAGAGATAGATGAGGTGTTGAGGGTGATAGTGGACCAGGATATCATGTAGGAAACAGTTCCTTTGCAATTCCAACATGGCAGGTGGAGATGGGAGGAAGTTCTGGAACTGGCAGCAATAGCAAAGAATGATTCTTTGAATACAGACTCTGGTGGAAAGTGAGGACAAGGGGGTACCCAATCATGGTTCTGGGATGGTGAGGAAGAGGGGAGGGAAGAACTGAAGAAAGTGGCTTAGATGTGGATGGAGGGCCCTGCTCACCAACGTGAGGGGAGTCCTTCATTGCAGGAGAAGGAATTGATGTCAGAAGTGCCATCGTAGAAAGTAGCACCTTCGGAAAAGATGTCAGGGAGGTGGAGAAATGGAACATGGAATGGAATCCTTACAGGAAGCAGGCTTTGAGGAAATGCTGTTGAGGTAGTTATGTGCATCGGAAGTTTTGCACAGAATACAGTCGATAGGGCATTATTGGAAATGGAGGCAGAGAATAGGGAAAAGGCGGGAAATTGGAGTTGAGGATTATCCAATCAGCCATCATCTTATTCAAAGATTTGATGGGCTAAACAGTCTACATCTGCTCTTCTGGTCTTAATCAAAGGAAGAAAGGGAAGAGTCAGAGCTGAAGCAGGTCAAGGTGAGAGAAGGGAGGAAACTGGAAGCAAAATTGATTATATCTTCCTATTCTAGATGAAAGCAGGAAGTGACACTAACACAATCATCAAAGTACCAGAGAAAGGGTTGTGGCAGGAAGGCCAAGAAAACTGGAAAAAGGAATGTTCCAGAAACTCCACAAAAATGACAGTCGGAATTATGGCCCATGCAGGTACCTATGGTCACAGCAGCTTTTATTTTGAGGAGATGAGACCATTTTAAAGGAGAAATTAAATTAAAAAACAACAAAGAACTGCGGATGCTGGAACTGGACTGCTGGAAAGATGTCTGAAGGATCCTGGCTCTCAGGAATACTTTGAGGAGGAAGGGATGTACTACTGAGGCCTTATAAGGCTCTGTCAGGCCACCTTTGGAGTATTGTGCGCAGTTTTGGGCCCCATATGTCAGGAAAGATGTACTGGCCCTGGAGAGGGCCAGTGGAGGAGGTTTACGAGAATGGTCCCAGGAATGGAAAGCCTAACGTATGAGGCATGTTTGAGGACTCTGGGACTATACTCATTGGAGTTTAGAAGGATGAAGGGGGATCGAATCGAAACTTGCAGAATACTGAATGGCCTGGACAAAATGGATGTTGGGAAGATGCTTCCATTGGTCGGAGAGTCTAGGACCCGAGGGCACAGCCTTAGAGTAAAGGGAAGGCCTTTTAGAATAGAGATAAGGAGAAACTTCTTCAGCCAGAGAGTGGTGAATCTATGGAATTCACTGCCACAGAACGTTGTGGAGGCCAGCTCATTGAGTACACGTAAGACTGAGATAGATAAGTTCTTGATTATCAAGGGGATCAAGGATTACGGGGAGAAAGCAGGAGAATGGGGTTGAGGAACTTATCAGCCACAATTGAACGGCAGAGCAGACTCAATGGGCCGAATGGCCTAATTTCTGCTCCGATGTCTTATGGTCTTATGGTAGAAAATGGAAGCAGGAGTGGGAGAGCCAGGTGAAAATAAAACAAATATTCATGAAGATACAAAAGGGATTTTGAACCTACCTTCCTGATGCTGAGTGTCAAAGCTCAGACACTTCTTCACAACTGGAGGACTGTGTTTGGTTCTTGTCACCCTGTTATAGGAAGGATAATATTAAACCACAGAAGGTTCAGAAGATTGTTGCTGGGAATGGAGCATTTGAATGATAAGAAGAAGCTGGATAGGCTGGGACCTTTTACGCTGGAGCATTGAAGGTTGAGAGGTGACCGAATTCCTTATATGTTAAGCTTTCCATTCCTGGGACCATTCTCGTGAACCTCCTCTACTGGCCCTCTCCAAGTCCAGGACATCTTTCCTGAGATATGGGACCCAAAACTGCGCACAATACTTCAAATTTCTAAAAACATGAGGGGTATGTATAAAAGTGAAAGGCAAGAGTCTTTTCCCTAAGGTGGGGGATTTCAAGACTAGGAGGCACATTTTTAAGGTGAGAGAAAGATTTTAAAAAGACGCGAGGTTTTTTTTAACATAGAGAGTGTCGCATGTGTGGAATGAACTTCCAAAGGAAGTGGTGATTATGGGTACAGCTACAATGTTTAAAAAACATTTAGATAAGTACATGAATAGGAAAGGTTTGTAGTGATTTGGGCTAAGCACAGGCAAGTGGGTGTAGTTTAATTTGGGATTATTGTCAGCATGGACTGGTTGGACCAAAGGGCCTGCTTCTGTGCTCTATGACTCTATGACTCTATGTGTCAGGACTCACAATCCAGACAATGGAAGTTCAAATCTCAACATAACAGATTTCAGACATCTAGAATGAATGATATGAAGCTGCCCTCTTTCATTTGTTTGGAGCTCACTGGGTTCGAAAGGGTCTGAAAATGAATTCTATTACAAAGTACCAGTCCCTTATCAATGGTCAACAGGATCAGTCGATTTAGAGCTCACAATTTTACTTCTGCTTCTAAATGCTTTGCAAAGCCTAAAGCTTTCGTCAAGACTGACCATGTCCAGTTCTGGTCCCCATGTTATAGAAGGGATATCATTAAACTGGAGAAGGTTCAGAAAAGGATTACCAGGATGTTGCCAGGAATTGTAGGTATGGTTTATAAGGAGAGGCTGGACAGGCTGGGACATTTTCACTGGAGCTCAGGAGGTTGAGGGGTGACCTCATAGAGGTTTATAAAATAATGAGGCACATGGATAAGGGTCTTTTTCCTAGGGTGGGGGAGTTCAAAACTAGGAGGCATATTTTTAAGGTGAGAGGAGAAAAATTTAACATGGACGTGCTAGTCAACGTTTTTACACAGAGAGTGGTTCTGTGTGGAATGAACTTCCAGAGGGAGTGGTGGATGTGGGTCACGCTTAAAAGATATTTGGATAAGTACATGAATAGGAAAGGTTTGGACGATATGAGCCAAGTACATGCAGGTGGGACTAGTTTAGTTTGGGATTATGGTCAGCATGGACTGATTGGATGGAAGGATCTGTTTCTGTACTCTGTGACTCTATAACTGGGATGAATACCAAACTGTCTACAGAACCTAGAACCAAGGTAAGGCCTAAATATATTTACCTGGACTGACAAAAGAGTTGATGATCAGACCATTGGTCTTTTTGACTTGAAAACACAATTTCAGAATTTACTCCATAACACAGTACGGCAGTGTGGTTATGACAGATGAGGAATGTGGAAAAATGCAGGAAGGCATTAATAAACTTGCAGAATGGCTATGCAATTCTGAAATTAACTTCCAGTTGGATAAGTGTCTCACATTTCTTGGAAAATATGCCATTAAATGGCATGGAGGAGCAGATGGCTATGGAAGTACAGACAGACAGATCAATCACAGCAGCAGTGCAGGCTTTTTAGGCCATTAAAACTAAACAAGCACTTTGATTTACTTACAGAGGAATAGAGTTGGGAAAAAAATATTGTTTAACTTGTGAAGAAGCTTTGATTTGAGCATAGTTTTGGTCACAATATTATGACAACGATATAGCGACCTTAGGAAATTGCAGGAAAATGAAAAAAAACTTCACAGAGGCTAGTATCCCACAACCAAGTCAACATTTATTTACACATGAACAGTCTTTAATTGTGGTATTGCCTCATACAGAGTCAGGTATCAAAATGTCGACATCCTTGACACTCACCCTCTTCATCTGTCAGCCAGGGCTCTCCGATCGGACCAGATTAACAGCCCCAGTCAGGGAACTCATACTTTATGAGGTCCAGCCGGCTGATCTCATTACAATCACTACATCAAAACCGATGGCCTTATCTACCATGAGACATTGAGAATGTGACACAATAAACACCTATTAAATTACGGAAAGGTCTGGTATTTTGAATGTGGACAGACCAAAACGACAGTCACATATGTGCGTGTGATAGTTATTCAGAAATCCAATAACAAAGTTGGGAAAACTTTTGCTTTTAACTGAGAGAGTCCTTAACTTGTTACCAATAGAACCAGTTGAGGCAAATAATACAGAGATACATTTCAAGGCAAGTTAGTCAAAAAATACATGAGGGAGAAATGTAGAGAAGACTATATTAATGGAATTTGATGAACAGAGGAGGGTTGTTTGAAGCATAAATAAAAATGATCCTGTTGGGCTGAATGGCCTCTGCCTATCCTCAATATAATTCTCTGTAATAATACTGTATAGTGCCTACTGTGACCTCAGGAAGCCCCAAAATGTTTTGCAACAAGAGAAGGTTTTGAAATGTAAACTTTGTTGTCGTGAAAACCAATTTTTTTCTACAGCTTTTAAGAGGTCTTAATTAATCCCATCTGTTTAAACTTAATAGCAATGCACTAGATCACCAACATGAAAGTCTTCATAGAATCCCTACAGTGCAGAAACAGGCTGTTCAGCCCATCAAATATACACTGACCCTCTAAACAGCATCCCACCCAAACCCTATAGCCTTCTATTTCCCATAGCTAACTACCTAACTCTGGGCACTATAGACAATTTCCCGTGGCCAATCCACTTAACCTACACATCTCTGGACTGTGGGAGGGAACCCACACAGACAGGTGCCTGAGGAGGAAATTGAACCCAGGTCTCTCGCACTGGGAGGTCGTTGTGCTAACCACTGAGCCACCATGCTGCCTTGTCTTGAGTGTTTGTCAATAGTTACCTTGACGCAAAACATTCAAAGAATTTTTGCAACTTCTCAGAAAAATTGCTGCAACAGAGCAGCAGTTAGGACCTTTCTTATTTCCCATCATGGAGCTATATTGCAGTTTGCAATACAGTTCTAAGTAAGATATCAGATCGCCACTTCATGGGGACAGGGGGGTTTGTTTAGCTGAGTTAACTGCTAGCTGGCTTGCATAACAGCATTGGTTCAATTCCCGTCATGAGCTGAGGTTACAATGAGGGACTCTCCTTTTCAAACTCCCCCCTCTGCTGAGGTATGGGGGCTGTTAGGCTAAATCACCATTAGTTGTCTCTCTCTAATGAGAGAGAAGCCCTATGGTCTGGTAAGACTATAGCAGCACAACGTATTCTCAATAAGAGATAGTAGGAACTGCAGATGCTGGAGAATCTGAGATAACAAGGTGTAGAGCCGGATGAATACAGCAGGCCAAGCAGCATCAGAGGAGCAGGAAAGCTGACGTTTCGGGTCCTGCTCCCCTGATGCTCTTTGGCCTGCTGTGTTCATCCAGCTCGACAGCTTGTTATCTCGTATTCTCAATAAGATGTGCTTTGTCTCCCCCTGCTGAATGTCACTGAGCCTTGCACTGTGAAAAGGTGCTGGGGAACTTCTCAATGAGATATCTTAACAGTGGTATGTGGGTCATTATTTCCATATTTAATGGCCACATCTAACAATCCCTGTTCAGGATGTAGCGCAGATGAACGAATGTCACAACTCCATCCAATCAATGCAGTTCAGTCCCAACCTCCTGAAAATATCTGCTACTTCAGGTTTTCCAGCTGGATTAAAGAGTTACAAACTGCTCCTACACTATGCTCAAATGTAACATAGGATCTAAAGTCAATACAACATCATCATGCCAGTTTCAGAAATCATAGAGTGTAAGTGGGCACATGAATCAGCTGCTCACCTACCAATAACACTCAAGAAGCTTGACACCATCCAGGACAAAGCAGCCCGCCGTATTCGCACCACATCCACAAGCATTCACTCCCTCCACCACCAATGCTCAATAGCAGCAGTGTGTACTATCTACAAGATGCACCGCAGACATTCACCGAAGATCCTCAGACAGCACCTTCCAAACCCATGACCATTTCTATCCAGAAGGACAAGGGCAGCAGAGACATGGGAACACCACCACCTCCAAGTTCCCCTCCAAGCCACTCACTATCCTGACTTGGAAATATATCGCCGTTCCTTGACTGTCGTTGGGTCAAAATCCTGGAATTCCCTCCCTAATGGCATTGTGGGTCAACCCACAGCAGGAGGACTGCAGCAGTTCAAGAAGGCAGCTCGCCACCACCTTCTCAAGGGGCAACTAGGGATGGGCATTAAATGCCCATCCAGCAACGCCCATATCCCAGAAAATGAATAAAAAACAAAAGAAAAATCTAGATGACTAGTTGTTATTGATTTTGGGAAGGACCCAGTTGTCGCAGGGTTGTTATTGCCCACTACATTTCTAGGGCATCCAAGATTTGGCAGACATGACAAGGCAACACGAAGCTAAAACAGGCGATCTGCTACCGACACTATGATGGTGCCAGTGTCGGTAAGGTTTTTGAATTCATTTATTCCCATTTTTTGTGCCTTCTGTAAGAAATGAAGGCAGATTCAGTGAGCGGGAAGCTTTTAAATTGATAGTCAAGGCCGATTTCCTGCTTGCAGTATGCCTCCTCTCTGACCTGAGTTCTGGCTGAGACCTCTGATTGGGCACAAACCCTGACCGTACCATTAATTGCCCAATTTTCCACATGGCAGCTGCTAATCGTCCATCTATTTGGTGATCCCCGATGGTGAGGCTGAACCGTGAGCAAGTGGCAGGTTCATTTTCTCATCCACCTCCCTCAGCCTGCCTCAAAGCTCAAAACCCTACCTATTGTGTGAATTCCCACTTCCCGAGTCTCAAACACACTTTTACTAATGACACCACTTTCTTCACTTCTATGTCCTCAGGAAAATGGAGATGAAAGGGCAAAAAAAAACAGCAGGCAGGGGTTGAATTTCCTATGTTGCATAATAAAAATGGGAATCTTCCTTTCCATGCCACGGTGAAGACAGTTTGATAATCAGAACTTCATGTACTCCAGCATCGCATTTGGTCCATATCCCTCTGAACCCCTCCCATCCATGTACCCGAATGTTCTTCAATGTTGCTGTTGTACCTGCCTTATCCACTTTCTCTGGCAGCCCATTCCATATACGCACCACTGTCTGTGTGAAGAAGTTGCCCCTCAAAGGTCCTACTTAAATCTTTCCCCTCTCACTTTAAACCAAAGCCTTCTAGTTTTCAATTCCTGATCTCTGGGGAAGACTGTATGCATTCATCCTATCCATGCCCCTCGTGATTTTATACACTTCGATAAGGTCACCCCTCAGTCTCCTACATTCCAAGGAATAAAGTCCTATCCTGGCCAACCAGAACTGCTTGATCTATGTTATTGTTTCAAAACCCCAAAACCCCCTTCTCCACTGTTCCTCAATGCCACAGAATTGCCTCAAATCTGCTGCATGAAAGTTACCAACTTACTCGACTTTAAAAAAGCTTGAAAATGTACAGATAAAGAAACATGTAATGTTAATTAATTTCCTGTTGTCACTGAGAACTAGACATTTGCAGATTCTGATGCCCAGATTTTCTAATTATAGAAACATATGAACATTATTAATCGGTGAACCCAATAGTGTATCTTATGTTGTACGTTATCATGGGTCTGCATCCCCAGTCATCCTTCATAATACCAAGGTAGATTTCTGTCAGTCACAGCCCTGGCATTAAATAGGTGAATTCTGTATTAAACTTATTAGAGAGAACAAGAGAGACAAAGAGTAATTTCCCTTGGATTAGTCTGTTCATATGATTAAAGTCTATGAACAAAAGATTTTTTTAGCAACTCTGGGGAGAAAAAGGTTCATTAGCAACCTAATGGTGCATAATTGGTCTGTCCATACATGTTCTTTCTTGAATGGCACAGTTACGCTAAGCACAACTAGCTATAACTATCAGGATTACATTGTCAAGATTTCCTATCATAGCAAAAGAACCCCTTAAAAATATCTTTGGTTCCCTTTACCACAAGGGGTGACCTTACTGAAGTGTATAAAATCATGAGGGGCATGGATAGGATGAATGCATACAGCCTTCAGGAATTGAAAACAATATATAGGCACCTATCACAGCTGCTGACCTTGCCCATTCATTGAGGGGAAAGAGAAATCTAGTAATAACAGTGAACATACTTTATCACGCCCAAGCATTCTAGCCGCATGACTTTGTCTCCTTCATTGATACATCTGCTCTGCCTGACCCATTCAAGGAGCAAACTGCAGCATTTCTAGAATGGACATTCTTTATACCTGCTCAGACATAACCTTGACAGTCAAGGCATGGTCAAGCTTTACATTAAGGAAGTTAAATCAATTGACAGTCAGCACTTGCAATGCTATCCACCATACCATGTACTTTAGGATACCTAGTCACATGATTAAACTAGACGGCCCTTTTACGCTATCGTCTTTCTGTCCTGTCAAATTGAATGAATTTCCAAGCTCTATTAAAAGCGATATCAATTAACTGATAAACATGTACCAAGACAGCACTTGATGTGCGAGTGGGCACAGATCAAAATGCTTGGCTTAAGCTGTTGCCATAAAACTTGACTGTTGTCAACACTTTTACCAGCCCCAGATAGAAATTATGTAATACTTTGAAATTTGCATCACAGGTAGACAAGGTGGTTCAGAAGGTGTTTAACACGCTTGCCTTCATTGCTCTGACCTTTGAGTATAGGAGTTGAGACATCATGTTGAGGTTATACAGGACATTGGTGAGGCCTCTTCTGGAGTACTGTGTCCAGTTGTTGTCACCCCAATATAGAGAGGACATCATTAAACTGGAGAGGGTTCAGAAAAGATTTACTAGGATGTTGCTGGGAACAGAGGGTTTGAGGTATAAAAATAGTCTGGATAGGCTGGGACATTTTTCATGGGAGCGTAGGAGGTTGAGGGGGGACATTCATGAGATTTACAAAATCGTGAGGGGCATAGATAAGTTGAATGACAAAAGTCTTTTCCCCAGGGTGGGGAAGTTCAAAACTAGCGGGCTTATTTTTAAGGTGAAAGGAAAAGATTTAAAAAGGACATGAGTGGCATTTTTTTTTTACACAGAGAGTGATTCGTGTGTGGAATGAACTGCCAGGGGAAGTGGTGGATGAGTGTACAATTGCAATGTTTAAAAGACATTTGGATAAGTTCATGAATAGGAAAGGTTTGGAGGGATACGGGCCAGGAGCAGGCAGGTGGGTCTAATTTAGTTTGGGATTATAGTCGGCATGGACTGGTTTGATTGAAGGGTCTGTTTCCATGCTGTATAACTCTTTCACACTGCATAAATTGACTTGGCTACCAGTTTCCATGCAGTAGGGGTCCTGGTCTCATATAACCACTTTGATGAATCACATTCTCCATATCCAGGGCTCTTCACAAAGAACTGGATGAGATCTACATGACTTTGGGATTTAGGGTCAAATCTTGGATGGCACATTTGCCTTAACAATGAACTGAAAATGATGTGTAAATGTGTAGTCACAGCACCTCTCTACTACTCTCCACATAAGACAATGATAGCACCTGCTTCAGATAGTGTATTCTTTTAATGTGGTATGTAAATATAAGTAAGCTTTGGTTCTCTTTGTTACAAACTAACAATAGTGCAACATCGGTATATTAAATACTGAACATCTCCAAACTACAAGAGACATCAAAGTTTACAACAATTGTCATGTTAACTGCAATTATAAATATGAAAACAAAATAATGCAGTCAGTCAGTCAACACCTAAAAAGAAAAATTAGGTGAACATCCTGCATGAACATTCTGCACAATAATGATTACAGGATAAATACGCAATACTCAACTATTATATCATTTGGTTTATCACATTGTTATTTGGAACAGTTATTGTAACATTGTCCTGAAAAGAGGAAGTAATTATAATAGCACCTTTCAAAACCTCCTGACATCTCAGAGCATTTGACGGCAATTAAGCACTTTTGAGGCGTAGTCATGGTTGTGATTTGGGCAATCATGTGCAATCAATCAGCAAGGTTCCACGTATGACAAGAAGCTAAGTGATGTTAGTTGCAGGATAAATCTTGGTCAAAATATCTGTCTTTCCTCCCATGGGATCATTGGCCGCTTACATAAGAAGCTGGTGGGTTATCAGTTTAACCTTTCATTTGAAACACAGAGCTCTGACAGAACTATACTGAAATGTCCGCCTAAATAAGGTACTCAGGTCTCTGGAGTGGAGCCTAAAGTCCAAACATCAAATTCTTGATTTCCTTCTACATTATATATGTGACAAAATCATCCTGTCAAGTTACACAGTCATCAAACCCAGCAAATTCTCTAAACGTTGCAGCAAGGGGAAACAAATTGTAATTTCAATGGGATGACAATGATTGAAGGGGATGTTTGAATTCTCCTCGAGCAGAACTCTCTGAGCAAGATGATAAGGCAAATGAAAATGGAAACTATTCAATCCTAGACTTAAAAATCTTTTCTCTGCACCTGAAAAAGAACAGCAAAGTGCTCCTTTTATAAGCAATGAAAGCATTTCCTGAACAAATATTGCCTGCCGCAGCATTGGAAAATTCTAATGACACTTCATTATTTAAGAAGGATGTGACAGAGACACTGGGAACTGTAGGGTAACATTTTGCAATTCTGATGAAGGGTGACTGACATTACACGTTGGCCCAAGTCAATTTTTTTTGCCACAATGGAGGGCATCTTTGATTAGTTAAAATGACATTGGTGAACTGAAATCGCCAGATCCTTCCCTGTACGCAACACCATTCATTCCCAAAGGGCTGGGATTGGAGTCAGCTGTCCATCTCTGGAGGCTACTCTTTGAGAAAGATGTGGATTTTGTCAAGAGGGTGCTGAAAAGATTTCTAAGAATAATTCCAGGGATGAGGGGCTTCAGTTTCGTGGATAGACTGTCTTCTTGGATAGAGGAAATGACCTCTCAGCGTCTCCCTCACTGATTGGCTTCAGCATCTTGCAATTTTCAATGTGATGAAGTCTCATTTCTCTAAGCAGCAGAGACCGGGTTTCATCTTGCTGCATGGTCAATAAACCACTTATGTAATCAGTTAAGGGTCACCTCCCATCTCATTGGCACTCTGACTGCATTGGGACGGTCTATCACCATGTGAGGGAAACATCTCGGAATCTCAATGGGTGTTTCCCAGCAGTCCTGGGGTAGTGGGGAAGGGGGTGGGGATAGAATCTTGATGCATACAATACAAAATAGCCCATGACGTAAACCAACAATTTCAGTCACCTTGCACTTTTCCATTGCCTACAACGCAAAGTGATGGAGGAAGTCACTATAAGTTGAGTGTTTCCGATGATTATTATAATTATCAATGTTTTGAATAATTACTGTTGTCAAGATAGGGCGGAGAACTGCTATTGATGGTTTTCTATTTGCATCTGTGCCACAAGCATAAATAGGTGGAATATGACATTCCGCGAAACCTAGCAACATTTCCAATAAGCTCCACAGGTAGGAAACAATGTGGAGTAGTAGATGCCAGGTGTAAATGTGACGCTAAGACAATGCACTGGACATATTTAGCCCGATCATGGTGAAGCAGAGCTCACACTGTTGGCGTTTTCTCCTTCAGACTCAAGGCATTTTTTTAATGGCTTAACTTTCTGTCATTGATAATGGTGCCGTGTGGACAACAACATATCTGGAATTTTGATGAACAGCAGAATCATCAGCGTGTCTCCTGAACAAAGGAGACATCACATTTTGAGCAAGAAAGAAACTAGAAATGACAATGCAGCAGGATGAATTAAAGGCAGGTCAGGTTCGGAAAAATAAATAAAGGAGAAAAAAAGGATTGGGTGACAAGATTGAGAAAATACAGAAAAGAAAATGAAAAAAATCATGTCTTTTGTTTAAATATTCGTAAGATCATCTTAACATATGAATGAAATTTAAGTAAAAATAGTTCACATTGCAGATGAGAGAGTATGATGGCATTGTACTAACAATAAAGAAAAAGGGAATTATCTGATTTAATTTTCTTTGGCGAGTTATGCAGAATTGAGTTTTAACTCAGGCGTTCGTTCAGCCCATCATGTCTGTGCATGTCTTTGCAAGAGCTAGTCAGCTTAAGCTGTAACCTGACAAGTATTTTCTCCTCAGCTGCAATCCAGTCCAGTTCTGAGGCTGTGATTGAATTTGCTGCAGCCGTAATATCAAGCCCTTAGCATTGTGAACACCTCGATTAAATCTTTAAGTCTCCGCTTCTCCAAAAAAAAGAACAGAATGGGGTGGCACAGTGGTTAGCACTGCTGCCTCCCAGTGCCAGGGACCTGGGTTTGATTCCACACTCGGGCAACTGTCCGTGTGGAATTTGCAAGTTCTCTCCTTGTTTGCGTGGGTTTGCTCCAGGTGCTCTGGTTTCCTCCCACAATCCAAAGATGCGTTGGTTAGGTGGATTGGCCATGCTAAATCGGCCTGCGATGTGCAGGCTAGGTAAGTTAGCCATGGGAAATGCAGATTAATGGGGTGGGTGAGTGGGATGCACTTTGGAAGGTCAGTGTGGACTTGAGAGGCCAAATGGCCTGCTTCTGCGCAGTAGGAATTCTATGATTCTGATAGCCCCGGGTTCACCAATTTAAGCACGTTACCGAAGTTACTTACCCATGGAGCTATGCTTATAAATTTTGCCTGCACACCCTCTACTGTTTACAAATCCTTCCTCATCAGTGGGCTTCTGAATCTGCACTGTCACCTTTAGCAATTTATACACACGCATTGCTACAATCCCCTCTGCCTGCATGCCTTTTAGAATGGTATCCTATCTTCTATATTGCCTCTCCTCATTCAAACCTTCATCTTAAACCTTTCAAACCTGATGTAAAACTCAGTCATCTTGGTCATTGCTGATTGAGTTTGCCTTTACTCTGTAGACATTCATTAATCCTGTCACATTATGCAACATCAAGTCTTCTGCTACCTCCTCTCTTGGTTGGCCCTAGAATGTGCTACTCTTAAAGAACTATCTTTAATTTTTTTTATGAACTCTTCATCCAGACTACCTTTGCCAGTCTGATTTTTCCAGTTTATCTATTAATTAAAATTATCCTTTAACACATGTACCCAAAATCTTTTCTTGTATACTTCCCCCGACATTGTCGTTATTGTTTGGTGGTCTTTATATCACGCATAGAGGCTTCATTCACCATGCTATGCCTCATCTCCATTTTAATCACTTCTACATTCTGATCTCCTTAACCAAGGCCATCTCTACTGCGACAATATTGTCCTTGTTTAACAGAGCTAACTTTCAATCTTTACCTAGCTTTTTGTCCTTCCCAAATGACATATAGATCTCGATACCCTTCAGTCACGACCCAATGTTTGTAATTCAGCAGCCACATTTCCTTAATGTGAGATGGTGCTGTGCCTTTTAGAGGGATTTGTTCTGTGGCATTGCCAAAGATGTTGGAATGTCTACTTCAGAAGCAGTGGGTGAACAGCCATGAGCTCCCTGGGGTGATCATAACCCCTTCATGTTTTTGGGAAAAAAAAGGATAAAAATACCAGACTGTTTAGATAGAGTTTATTGTTATAGCCATTCAATTCAAAAATTATACACCTAGCAGAACAAGAGAACATAATTGCCAAAGCATTGTCAGGACTTTGAAGAAGGACGACAAAGGTGTTCGACGGCAGAAGAACAGACTGAGAAGGACTATAGTATTGAATGTTTGTATGCTTAGGTTCAATGTAATATGGTTTAATAAGGTTTAATGATGCTGAAAGCTTTGGAAGTTAAGCCATTTTGATATATTGATGGTTTTGTTTTAAGGAGGGAGGTGTGATGATGCTATGCCTTTAGGAGGTGTTCAGTTCTGCTTCTCTTGAAGAAGGGTGTTAACACCGTTGGTCTGCTTCAAAAGCAATTGTAAACAGCTTTGACTGGCCTAAGTATCTTTTTTTTAATTAGACTGAAGAAGCATGAGTGGGTGGAGTCAGGCTTACACAGACCTGAAGTTTTAGTTTTGCTTTCAGTTGGGGTTTGGAGCTGGCTATTGAAGCTGATAGATAAAGCTCTGTCTCTCTCTGCTGTGGCAAAAAGCTGGAGGCCTCTCTCTGCTGCAGGATTGTTTCTTTCAGTGTTCCTTTCTCCTGGATTGGAGAAAGCCCATGAGAAAATCTGTTTTGCTGAATGTGCCTTTGTCTAGGGTGCATTAATAGGATGCTGCTATATTGAAACTGTTAGTGATAACTGGTTAAATAACATATATTATGTTATTAAGTATTCCAATACTGTTAAAGTTATGCCAATATTTTTGTTTGTATTTTAATGTGCTGTAAGGATAAAGTGTGTTTTGATTAATGTCTAGTAATCAAATCACATCTGGAACACTCAGCACCTTACACTTACCTTTAAATATGATGAAAGTTAGGGTTTAGGCTATCTCCTTGATATAATTTGAGGGGAGCCGTGAAATGATATTTATTTATTTCAATGTTTGCTTTCAATTGGCTAAATTTGATATGAATGCTATGTGTATGGAGATACAGAGCCTTTAGTTTTGTCATTTGTTAACTTTGTAGTATTTAGTCTTGACTGCTGGCGTTTTAGGCTTATTCTCTATGTCTCATTCTGCCATTGCATTGGCACCAGACAGGCAACACAGCCACTGGGACTACTGCAGCAGAGAGTCATGTCATTCCCCTTTGTTATACTGTCCACTACAACCATTATATTCCTCCTTACTATCTCTCTTGGTGGCACCTTGTATAATAGCCAGTTAGCTCATACACCTTTGTAAACCCATTCTCATTCACACAAGCATGCAGAGCATCAAATCCTGTTGAATGACAGCAAAGACTGAAGATTTGAAATCCACCATCTGTGTTCCCTTACCTACCTTACTCGCAGTCACAGTCTCCGGTCTCCGAATACTAAGCAAATCAGAAGATCTAACCCCAAAAGGTGTGACTGCCTTCTGGTACAAGCAACCCAGGTAACTTTCTCCATCCATGATGCATTGCAGTGCCTGCAGCTCTGAAGCAAAGCTGCATAAACTTCAAACATTGGGCCTCTGATGTGTTTGGACTCTGGTGTGAAAATACTCTAGTATTAAGAGATGTGTTTTATCCTGGTTTCTTTTAGAGACAGGGTTGGGGAACAGGTGATAAACAGTCCATGAGAATATAAACAACTTGTGAGGCCTTGGGTTTTCTTTTAAAGTTGGAACAATAGAAGCAGCCTGAGTGGGTGGGGGTCAAGCTCTCAAAGATCCAGGATTTTTTTAGCTCGCTTTCAGCAGTTGTTACTGGGCCCTCAGCAGATTGGAAGGCAGCGAATCTCTCCCAGCTGCTAAACTCTCTCTCTAAATTGTCTTTTGATGTTCTTTCCTTCTGGATTAGAGAACTGCATGTGAGGTAATCTGTTTTCTGAATTTGCCTTTTGCCAGGGGTACGTTAATAGGAATATTGGAACTGCTAATTAGTAATAGTTTCTGTATCTATTATTCTGTTAAGTTTTTCAATGAATTAAGTTATTCCAATTCCTTCCTTGTTCTGTTATATTTGCACTATAGTGGATAAATAAAACACGTTTTCCTTTAAATCCGATGGTTTGACCAATCAAATTGCATCTGGGACACAACATCTTACACTTACCTTGAAAACAAGAAAACATTAGGGTCTAGACTATCTTCTGAACAGCTTGAAGGAGTTTGCTCTGGTCCATAATACCAGGAACTCCCACATGCTTCAACTTGATCCATCACCTCTCTTGCCATCCTTAAATCATTCCAATAATTAATTTAGTCAAATTTACACCTTGTTACATTTTGATACATTTTACCAACTAGGCTCTACACTACGTTGACTCTTAGGAATAGAATGAATCTTAGATCCTTACCAGGTACTCAGCAAAATATCGACTTCTTTTTAGTCGATAACCAAAAGCCCAACAGTGGTAAAGCGAGTGTCATATTCGAGCCTTGGTATAGTCACAGCTCATGAGATTGAAACTACCTTCTTTGACAGATCAGATCACACATGATGCAATCATTTCAGTCAACAATCTGCAAAGATAGGACACTGAAGTGAGGTTATGACAGATTCCAGGGTGATCAAGCCTGAAACATTGAACAGATTAAACAACCCAAGCAAAGACTTAAGATATTCCTCTTATGTTCTGCCCAGTGATCCTCTAGACTGTGGAGTTAAAGTCATCCTCAAGGTTGATTTGTCACACTTTAGCTTGTGTGGCTAGATGCAATCAGCAACTGCTGAAAATGAGCGAGGACAAGAGTTTGCAAGAGCACTTTATCCCGGGATGGACAGAGACTATTAAAGAAGATTTGTCCATAGACACAAACCTGGTATTTCTTGACAAGTTATGCTCAAGCAAGTCCTGACACCAAAAGTATTACACCTTAAATGTAAGTTTGATGTAAGTTGGAGTTTAACGTAAGTAATCGTCAGGTAATGCACATTTGTAGGAAGATTGAAAAGGTGCACTGTTATTCAAATAGGGGAACACCAAAAGAAATCAGCACAGTGGCATTTGGATGTTCCTGTGCATGAAACACAAAAGGTTAGCAAGCAGTTGCAGCAAGTAATTGAGAAGGCAAATGGAATTTTGGTCTTCATTGCCAGGGGGCTAAAGTTTAAAACTAGCACAGTCTTGTTACGAATGTACTCTCTTGTTAGTGAAGCCATACCTGGGGAATTGCTTACAGCTTTGGTCTCTGTATTTAATAAAGATGTATTAGAGACAGTACAAAACAGTTCCATTAGACTGATTCTTAGGATGTAGTGACTGACTTAACAAGAACAGCTGAACAGGTTAGGCCTTTAAGCATTAAAGTTCAGAAGATTGAGAAGGTGATCCTATTACAACATAGAAGATCATGAAGGGACTTGGCAGAGTAGACTTGAACAGCAGATATAGTTACAGAATATGGGAGTATTGAATTAAAACTGGGATATGAAGGAAATTCCTCTCTTAGAGGATACTGAATGTCTGGAATTCTCTACCACAGGGAGTTGTAGTTTCTTGATCATTAAAAATATCCAAGAATCATATCCTGCCAAGTGTTATTATAGCTAGACTATTAATCCAGAGACCCAGGTAATATTTTGAGGGTCTGGATTCAAATTATCCCAAGCCAGATGGTGGAATTTGGATTCAATAAAAATTGGAATTGAGAGTCTAATAATGACCTCAAACCCATTGTCAATTGTCAGAAAAAGCCATCTGTTTCACTAATGTCCTTTAAGGAAGGAAGCTACCATCCTTACCTGGTCTAGCCTACATGTGACTCCAGACCCGTAGGAATGAGGCTTACTCTTAACTGCCCTCTGAGCAATTAGGGACGTCCAATGAATGTTGACCTGGTCAGTGGCACCCACATCCTATCAGTGGCACCCACATCCTATCAATGAAGAAAAAGAAAGTGATCCTATTGTTTCAATGATCTTGAGGGGACCTGACAGGGTGGATGAGATTCATGGGGGAATCCGGAATTACAGTGAAGGGCACAGTTTCAGATTAAAAGTTTAACCATTTGAACTAGAGATGAACAAGACGATTTTGCTCTCAGGAGGTTGTGCATCTTTGAGATTCCCTACCTCAGAAGGCTGAGGAGGCTAAGTCATTGAATATATACAAAGTTAAAATAGTCATGTTCATGAACAAAACTGGATGCAAGGGTTTTGAGGAATAGGCTGGAAAGTTGAGTTGAAGCCAACATCAGACCAACAATGATGTCATCAGTTGGCTGAGGAGGCTTGATTCGGTTGTAATTTATCTGTTCACATGCTCACACCCAAGCTCTGTGTGTTACTGGGAACCCACCTGGAAGGGATGCATTCAAAGACAAAGATTGCAGTGTGGTCCCAATATGGCAAAGAACTTTGAGCAGAGTTTGGAGCTCAGCCTTTGTCCAAGCTGAAAAGGATGTTATCTTGGGCACTGCTTTACATTCAAGATGGGGGCAAAGTGTTGTGTGTGGGCTTTTGCCCAGGGCTCATCCACTCCCTCATGCTTTCTTTCTTTTTATTTTCTTCCTTTTCACTTCCACTCTTTTTCTTTCATTCTTCTTTCCTTTGGGGCATTTTGCAGCAGGTTAGTCGACGAAATCAGTGTGGAAGTTCGAGCGGGCCACATGCGGATTGGTGGTTCCTCGCCGTGATCAGAGGCAGTGGACTTTTCAAGAAGGCGTCACCGAGAAGACGACCTCTCAGAGGAGGTCAGCTGGAGCAGGACTCTTGGCGAGACGGTGGCAGCAGCCTGGTCTGGCAGCGGAGCCAGGGATTCCTGGTGTTGGTGAGGTGGTGGCTGTGGCGTGGTAGGCCCGGAACGGGGAATCCTCATATTGTCGAAGCGACAGAAGAGCTGGAAATCCCTGGTTGATAGCGAGTGGGAATTTAGCACAGGGCCCAGCTGCAGCAAGGTGGGCCCAGAGGCAGGGATGGTGCCCACAGAGTGGCAACTACATTGATGTATCTGGCACAAATGGCAGCAACGCAGAGGAGGTCGGTTGGCACCACAGGTGTCGTCGAGCAGTTCAGGGCTCTCGCTTATAACTTTTATCCTTTTCAACTCTTAAACTATTCAAAATGGCGAAGGACTGCGGCGACTGTTGAAGCTTTTCACTACATTTTACTGCGTCGTTCACTGTAAAGAGGAGGCAATAGCCTAGTGGTATTATCGCTGGAATGTTAATCCAAAGATCCTGATAATGTTCTGGGGACCAGGGTTCGAATCCTGCCACGGCAGATGGTGGAATTTGAATTCAATAAAATATCTGGAATTAAGAATCTAATGATGACCACGAATCCGTTGTTGGGGGAAAAGCCATCTGGTTCACTAATGTCCTTTATGGAAGAAAACTCCCAATCTTACCTGGTCTGGCCTCCATGTGACTCCAGACCCACAGCAATGTGGTTGACTCTTAACTGCCCTCTGGGCAATTAGGGATGGGTGACACCCTCCTCCTGTGAATGAATGAAGGAAAAAAATGCTAGCAACAGTAAATAAATCATGCTTTTATGGAACTAAATCTATGACAGCCAATGTCACATTTTAGCAGACGCAAGTGGAGAAGGTGCTCTGTGCTGAGGACTTTTAATCACCAGCTGAAATATTTGCTACATAATCCCATGCAGACTATTAAAACCAAACATTTAAAACTACCAAAATCTCTTGGAATTGCAGCAATGACCAGAATACAGAAACCAGCCATTAAAGATTTGCTGATTCTGCACACAGATTAACATCGTATTGCGCAGTGTGAGATTAGGGAAGATTATAGGATTAAAGGTGCAGCTCAAAAGTGACAGTATTGGTGTCAATTCAGTGTTGCTGACGGATTGTCATCATAATCCGCTTCTCTGAATGTCGTTGGCAGATAGCTGGTGCCGGTCTGTCAATGATTCCTGTCGTCAACATATCAACTGGCCCCACGTCACATCAGAACTGTGAATGGGTGTCACAGAGGTGGCTGATGCGAAGGGGTTTAATTCCCAACTCCCACCCCGTAGCATTTTGTCATGATGGAGACGTTTGCATTTTGGGAAAATTTGGAAACTGAGTTACTTTTAATGCCATGTTCCAAAAGCATGACACGAAGTGGGCGGAAAAGACCATTTGAAACTCTGATTACATATGATAATTGGTGAAAAACATAATCCAGGTGAAAAAAAAGCTGCATTTCTTGACTCAGCACCTCATTGGGACCTGGAATACACCATCTGAGTGGGTGGTGACAGCAGATACATTAGTAAAAGAACAAGATCTGTGCCTCGAGAAATTTTATTTCATTTTCATTTTATTGTCATGTGTATTTCACGTGTTGCCACGATGTAGCGCTTTTTTTTATAATTTAAGAATTAAGGAAAGCAAAAAAGATATTGCTTGAAGAGAGTCCAACAGTCCTGAGCCAGCTCATCACCGTCAATGATACCTGTTTTGCCACCATTTTGCTGCCATCTACACTGGACCCAAACCAATATCGAAGTCGCTGACCCTCAGGTGCCATCTTTGCCACTGGGTCGATTCTCCTCCGCCACTACCTCACTGCCTTCTGTGCCAGATCAACCAACATCAGAATCAGGTCTTTTGCTGCTGGGCCCACCTCATCGATGTTGCCGCAATACCCATCTGCCACTGTCTCACTGCCGCCAGTGCCGGACCCGACCAATAATGAAGCTGCCGATCTTTTGCTGCCGGGCCTACCTTGCCGGTGTCGCCTCTGCTGATATAGCAGCTGCCGATTCCAGGTCCTGTGCTTGGTCCGGAAAAGTAAGTAGGGGCCCACTCTCCTCTGCGCTGGGCTCACTCTCCCCTGCACCGGGCCCACTCCCCCCTGGCGCTGGGCCCACTCTCGACCGCAACCAGCCCACTCAAGATCCACACGTTGCGCCCGGCTCAAAATCCATGTCCTTTCACTGCTGCCGCTGCCATCCAAGTTCAGGACAAGGTAAGTAATCGAAACAAAAATAAAACAGAGGTAAAAAGAAGAAAAAGAAAGAGGAAAGCAGTTGGAGTGGATGACCTCCGGCACAGGAGACCTACTGCACTGCCATCTTGAACTAGAAGATGTTTATTTTTCTCCACTTTGAAGGTATTGAAGATACAGCCACGGAAAACCCAAGCAGAGCAACCGGCAAGACCGAGTATGAAGATGATTGTTGTTGATTATGGAGAAAAACCCATCTGGTTCACTAACGTCCTTGAGGGAAGGAAACTGCCATCCTTACCTGGTCTGGGCCTACATGTGAATCCGAGACCCACAGCAATGTGGTTGACTCTTAACTGCCCTCTGGGCAATTAGAGATGGGCAATAAATGCTGGCCTGGCCAGAGATGCCACATCCTGTGAATGAATAAACAAAAATCTAGACCCTGAGCTTCTAGATTTTGTTTGTGGTTGATAGCGTGAACGTTATGGCTGTGGAGAAGTGAGGGACTACCTGCTAGAGGGACAGACTGACGACCAGAATAGTGGATTGAGGGATATTGCAAAGGCAAGTGCTGTGGGTTAATAAGTTTGTTTATGGAGGCTGGTGAATGTTGGAAATGGTAGGGGCAGATATAAGTCTTGGAGGCATTTCTTCTCCCTGGCTTACAAATAGTGCTAGAAGGATAATAATCATTTGTTTCCAACTGCACTCTTCGAGCCCCAGAAAACTTGACCTGCAAACGTTAACTCCGAAACACAGTCAAAATCTGAGAAACATCACCTCATTTAAACATTTAAGTTAGGGTCCAATATCAAAAGGAAAGAGTGTCCCACCAGCCCACTCCCACCAAACCACAGCCCCAACCCAAGCACATCCATCAGAAACAGAAGTCATTTTTGCAACACAATCCCCCTAACCACCATTCCACAATCTATCCCGAGTTGGGGTGGGCTGGGAATGGATTTATAAATACTCCCATTTTTCAGTGAGAGAGTGGCCAATCTATGGCACATGTTCCCTTGGTCTAAGCTGGAAGCAAATGTTTCATACAAATTACAGATTTCTTTCAGAGAAGAACATTTCGAGATCTAACATATGAATAATTGGAGACATGACAACTCTAGCCTCTGCCTAAAAATATGAACAATTGGCCCAGGATATCCAATTCATAAAACGCAGGACAAACCCAACCTGGCCACCTACTGCCCCTTCAGTCTACTCTTGATCATCAGTAAAGTGATGGAAGGTGTCACCAATAGTGATGTTAAGCAGCACCTGCTCAGCCATAACCTGGTCAGTGAGGCCCAGTTTGGGTTCTGCCAGGGTCACTCAGCTCCTGACTTCATAACGGCCTTGGTTCAAATATGAACAAAAGAGTTTAATTCCATAGGTGAGGTGAGAGTGACAGCCCTCAACATCAAGGCTGCATTCAACCGAGTGTGGCATTAGGGAGCCTTAGCAAAACTGGAATCAATGGGCATCAGGGGGCAAACTCTCCACTGGTTGGTGTCACACATGGCACATAGGAAGATGGTTGTGGTTGTTGGAGGTCAGTCATCTCAGCTCCAGGACATCCCTGCAGGAGTCCCTCAGGGTAGTGTCCTAGGCCCAACCATCTTCAGCTGCTTCGTCAATGACCTTCTCTCCACAATAAGGTCAGAACTGGGGACGTTCACTGAACACTGCACAATATTTAGCACCATTTGTGCCTCCTCAGATATTAAAGTCCATGGCAATTTACAGCAAGATCTGGACAACATCTAATGCTGATAGATGGCAAGTAACATTGATGCCTCACGAGTGCCAGGCAATGACTATCTCCAGTAATGACACAAACTAACCATCACCCTTGACATCCAATAGCATTATCGTCAACATCCAGGGGGTAACCAGAAACTGAATTGGATCTTCCATGTAAAGGCTACAAGAGCAGGTCAGAGGCTAGGAATCTTGCAGCGAGTAACTCAACTCCTAATTCTTAACTCCTTAATTCTTGTCCACCATCCAAAAGACACTAGTCAGGAATGTGACAGAATACTCCCCACTTGCCTGGATGGTGCAGCTCCAACAATACTCAAAAAAATCGACAGCATCGAGGTCAAAGCAGCCCACTTGACTGGCACCCCTTCCAACACCTTCAGTGTTCACTCCTTCAAATACCAATGTACAGTGGCAGCAATGTGCACTGTATCCAAGATGCACTGGAGTAATTGACCCAGGTTCCTTTCTAAACCCACGACCACTTCCATCTACAAGGACAACGGCAGAAGTTACATGGGAACACCGCCATCTGCAAGTTCCCTGCCAAGCTGCTCACCATCCTGACTTAGAGATATAGCATTAGTCCTTCACTGTATCAAAATCCTAGACCTCCCTTCTTAATAACATTGTGGGTGTCTCTACACCCCAAAGATTGCAGCAGTTCAAGAAGGCAGCTGACCATCACCTTTTTAAGGGCTATTACAGATGGACAATAATGCGGGCCTAAGCAGAAGTGAGCGCAACTACTTTTTTAAAAAAGGGCATGTAGCAAGTGTAGAATTTTGTAAGGAATGGCTGACTTTAGATCTACCATTCCCAAAATTCTCTAAAAATAGAGCTTCTCTCATGTCATGTGGACTAATCAATTTGAAAAAAATGATTTCCAAAATTTATCTAAAACTCATTGGCTTGTATCATGCAGCCAACAGGTTAGAACAAGGTGAACTCAATGGACCTTGGACATTTTACATTGAGCAACTCCAATTTTGCTTAATGTGGGTCACTGGATCTGAATGGTTAGCTCTGTTTATTTATTCACTGATGCTGCCAGACCTGCTGAGCTTTTCCAGCAACTTCTGTTTTTGTTCCTGATTTACAGCATCTACAGTTCTTCCAGTTTTTATTTGCTAAATGCAAGTTGTCACTGAAATGGACAAAATCCCAACTCCATGCTTGAAGAGTAATATCCATAGAATTCATGAGGACTGGAGCAGCCTGGAATATACCAGAAATGTGGGGTTTACATCCGTATAAGTTGCCGAATCATATCTTTGACAGATATGTTTTAATGAAATGTATCTCACCTTGAACTTTGAACTTCTTGCCATTGCCATTGGATTAATGCAGGGTTTTTTTTAGAACCATAGTTAGTTCCTACATGTGACTTAAGATAGCGAAAATAGAGAGGAGAAGATTAATATTAGTCCGGACCCGAAACGTCAACTTTCCTGCTCCTCTGATGCTGCCTGGCCTGCTGTGTTCCTCCAGCTCCTGTGTTGACACTGTGTTGTGAAGGACTCCAGCGTCGGCAGTTCTTACTATTTCTTAATATTAGTTTTGTTTTTTTTAAATTTCTGTTCCTTCTTCTCTCCCAGCTATTAAAGATCCAATTCAGTCCATTGGGACTCAGTAACCCACTGAGTCAGAGTGAAGCAAAGGAGGTGACAAGAGAAGTAGAACAGCACCCTCAAGTGGGCAATGACGAAAGTACTGCTTGTACTGAGCAGAGAGTCGCCAGGACTTTTACCACTTTGTGTACTGTGGTTAGTTTAGCATTTCCAAGCCAGTTAATTGTGGTAACATTCGATCCAGACACACTCTGGAGTGATCAGAAGCAGACTGTATTGAACATAGCTATAAAAAGAGATGGAAAGGGAGACCATGTCCTACAGCGACGATGGATCGAGTGGGGGCTGGAGTGACAATGGCAGATCAAGAGTGGGCCAGTTCAGCAGCGAGGGGTGCCAGTGAGATGGCAGCACTCAGCAGCGAGAATGGGCCTTTTGCATGGCAACAGCAGAAGTGGCAGTCTCCTGGTTGTCCTAGCAATTGGAGCAATGCCTGACATCTGGACTTCTCTTCTTCTCTTGTTTACCTTTTGGCTCTGTTAAAGTCATTTAATTCTGGTTTGCGTAACCGAGTGGGCAGCAGTGAATGGTGATTTTGTGCATTTTTCGCTGTGCTTATGTAGTCCTATACTTAGTACATGTGACAAATAAATAAATCTAATCTAAATCTACATCCTTGGTTCTTAAAGATCCATGCGTCAAATCTGAAAGATCTAACATTATTGTCATAACATCTTTTTCATATCTTCAGTCGCTACACTTGGAATAAATGTACAATTCCCACCCCACTCTGCTGTAATCACGTTTAAGCTATCGCAAGCAATTGCCTCCAGTGGACCTTATTTGTAACTGTGACCAGCAGCTGCACAAAGAAACATCTTTTTAATATATTTATCCATGTAAACCTTCCGAGATCTACATTAGGATGTATTTTCATATTTTCAGGGTGTATTTTATCATCTAAGTTTGAAGTGCATGATCCTGGGTGTAATATGTATTTTCAAAAATATGTTCACAGGGTTTCAGTCTATTAAGCCAACCACATGACTCTGCTAGCACGGTGGCTCAGTGGTTAGCACTGCTGCTTCGCAGTGCCAGGGACCTGGGTTTGATTCCACTGTTGAGTGACTGTGTAGAGTCTGCATGTTCTGACTGTGGAAACTCCCACAGTCCAAAGACGTGCAGGCTAGTTGAATTGGTCATGCTAACTTACCCTGCAGTGTCCGGGAATGAGCAGGCTATGTGGATTAGCCAGCGTAAACCCCATGCAGGGTTAGGAGGACAGGTTGGGGAATGTTCTTCAGAGAATCAGTGTGAACTGAATGGCCTCTTTCTGCACTGTAGGGATTATATGATTTAAATTCATATTTTTCTGCATCCACAGAAGACTTTACCTTACATAGAAGTTTTTCAATTTCTGATATTGGTTTAAAAATGTAGTAGTTAATTTATAGTTTTATCATATTTCTTGACAAGCCCCTAGGCTGTATCGGATTGAACAACAGTTGGTGGTCAGATGCAGTAGAGAAGATGTGCATTTTGATTTCATTTGCAATCATAGTGAGATTTTGGGGTTTACTTTGTCCTTAATTGTAGACCTCACGATTAAAACCTAATTACCATTGCCTCTACAATTTCCACTATCACCTCTGTGACAATGCTATGGCTTTAAGAGGTAGATTTGTCCTGGTTTTTTTTTGGAAGAGAGGTTTTGAGCCAGAGGTGCCAAGCTGTCTGGTGCAATCAAATAAAGTAAACAGCTTCTGAGGTCCCTTTTTTTAGGTTAGAACAATAGAAGCAGCCTGAATGGGTGGAGTTAGGCCCTCACAGAACCAAGGTTTTAGTTTAGCTCTCAGTAGTTGTTGGGGTTTTGAAGTTAGGTTTGGAAGCTGCTGTAATTCTCTCTCTGCAAGAACTTTCTTCTTTCCTCCTGGACTGGAGAAACATAACGTGCAAGACAATCCATTTTACCTTGCCTTTGCCAAGGGTGTGTTTATGGGGTGTTACTATATTGGAACAGCTGTTGTTTAGTAGTTAAATAATCTATTATTCTGTTAGGTTTTCCAATAGAGTTGAAGTTATACCAATTCTTCCTTCTTTTGTTTGTATTTTAACTGGGGGCAGGAATAAAATGTGTTTTGCTTCAAGCCGACCGATCAAATTATATGTGGAGCACAGCACCTTACACTTGTCTTTAAGTAGGATAAATGTCAGGGCCTAGGCTGTGTCCTTGATATATTTGAGGGGAGTTTGGTCTGATCTATAATACTTCCTACAAGATGTTTGGATGCATCTCATCGAGACTCATTACCTTGTTGATAAGTACCAACAATTTATCCAACGCCTCCTCTTTATCAGTTTTAATCCCTTCTACTAACTGAGTTTCCACCTCTATTATTGAGGCCCGGCCAGCATCTGCCTGGAAGGTAAAGACAGGTGCAAAATATTCATTTCACGCCTCAGCCATGTCTCTTGCTTCTACTTAAATCCATTTCTTATCCCAAATCTGTCCAAGACTTCCTTGAACAATACTTTTACTGTTGATATGTTTATAGGAGACTTCGGAATTTCTGCTAATTTTAGCCACTAGTCTTTTTGCATAATCTCTTGTGGATTCATATATTTGCTTCTTCTTTTCCCTTCTGAACCTTCTGTATTCAGTTTGATTATCAAATGTATTTATGACCGAACACCCATCATAACAACACTTTTTTTTCTGTAACTTAAATTCAATTGGCTTTGTCATCCAGGGAGTTCTGAATTGGTTTGTCCCATCTTTCTGATTTGAGGGACCATATCTGGATTGTACCTAAACCATATCCCCTTGGAAAAGAATCCATTGTTCAGGTTTTCCTGCAAACGTTTGATTCTAGTCTATCCAGCCCAGATACTCTTGACCCACTGAAGTCTGCTCTGGAAAAATTACTTTTTCTTATTCGAGATTGACCAATGTCATTTTACACCATCATCCTGAATCTTTTTTTTCATTACTCATTCGCAGGATGAGGGCATCTCTGTCTAGGCCAGCATTTATTGCCCTTCCCAGAGGGCAGTTAAGAGTCAGCCACATTGCTGTGGGTCTGGAGTGACATGTAGGCCAGACAAGGTAAGGATAGGAGTTTCCGTCCCTCAAGGACATTAGTGAACCAGGTGGGTTCGTGGTCATCATTACACTCTTCATCGCAGAGCTTTTCATTGAATTCAAATTCCTCCATTTTTAAGGTGGGATTCAAACGTGGGCCCCCCAAAACATTATCTCAGTCTCTAGATTAACTGTTCAGCAATAAGAGTGGCATGGTGGCTCAATGGTTAGCACTGCTGCCTCACAGCACCTGGGACCTGGGTTCGATTTCATCCTCAGGTGACCGTGTAGAGTTTGTACGTTCTCCCTGTGTCTGTGTGGGTGTCTTCTGGGTGCTCTGGTTTCCTCCCAGAGTCCGAAGACGTGCAGGTTAGGTGGATTGGTCATGCTAAATTGCCTGTAGTGTCCAGGGATGTGTGTGTTACAGGGGGAAGGGTCTGGGTGGGTTGCTCTGAGGGTCAGTGCGGACTTTTTGGGCTGAAGGGCCTGTTTCCATGCTGTAGGGATTCAATGAAATACCACTAGGCTATCACATCTCCTTATGATACACTAAGCATTGTCCCCTTAAATGTTACCAAACAGACATTTGGTCTGCTTGACCCACCTCATTGCCAAGAACCAGGTCTAGCAGGGCTTCCTTTCTTGTTGGACTGAATAGATAGTGCTGTAGGAAATTCCACCAAACACAGGCTAGGAACACTTGTCCATCTTTGCTCCTTACATTCACTTTCCCAGTCAATTTATAAATAATTAAATTCTTCCATTATGACTACTCTATAATGTCTACACTTTTCAATAATTTCGTTGCAGATTTGATCCTCCAAATCCTTCCCACCATGTGGTGGCCTACACAGAGGAATGTAACAGTACATGTCTTATTCTGTAGCTCAGACTAAATCAATTCAGCCCGAGAACTCTCTGAAACTCCATATCCTGTGCCTAGGAATGCTTATTTTCCCTGTGCTGGTTTAGAAATTTACACTTTTCAAAATGACTGAAATTGAAACACGCTACCCCACGTTTGCAACACAGCAACGGAATGTGCTCCCTTGCAAGTCCCACTCTTCTCCACATAAAGTAAGTGAAAGGCCTTGACTTCCCTTCATTTGCAGCCCAAGAACATGCACTCTCTCAGATCCTAATCTTCTTCCCCCAGGAAGGTAAGGCGATTACAATTATCGTCTCAGTGGTGAGAGCCAATCTAAACATTTACCAGAACAAGAACAGAAATTGCTGGAGAAACTCAACAGGTCTGACAACATCTGTGGAGATAGACATAGAATCCCTGCAGTCTGGAAACAAACCCTTTGGCCCAACAAGTCCACACCAAACCTGAGAACATCCAACCCAGACCTATTCCCCTATAACCCACCTAATCGACACATCCCTGAACACTATGGGCAATTTAGCATGGCCAATCCACCTAGCCTGCACATCTTTGGGCTGTGGGAAGAAACAGGAGCTCCCGGAGGAAACTCACGCAGACACAAGGAGAATGTGCAAACTCCACGCAGACAGTCACCTGAGGGTGGAATCGATCCCAGGTTGCTGGTGCTGTGAGACAGCAGATACATTTTCACAAATTTTACAGAGCTTAGTTGTTTTATCATAAATAAATGCAAAGATGCTTTTATAAAAGTAATTCTTTTTCAGTTACCATTTTGGGACACTGGTTGATTGTGCATACATCTCTTGCTGTTTTCTGTTGACTGAAGGTATCCTTCTGTCTTTAATCTTCCTTCCTTGTGTATCAAATCACTACAGACCACCACCACGCTAATCGCTAACCCCTGCCTGTGATCAGAGACACACTGAATTCTAATTGGCTTGCCAATGCATGAACTGAAATAATCAATCTCAGAGTGGCGAAACATTTTATGGTCAATTCATAGAATCCCTGCAGTGTGGAAACAGGCTCTTTGGCCCAACTAGTCCACACTGACCCTTGGAGCATCCCACCCTGCATGTCCCTAAACACTACAGGCAATTTAGGACGGCCCATCTTTGGGCTGCGGAAGGAAACCAGAGCACCCAGAGGAAATTCACTCAGACACAGGGAGAACATGCAAATTCCACACAGACAGTCACCTGAGGGTGGAGTTGAACACAGGTCCCTGGCACAGTGAGGTAGCAGTGCTAACCGCTGAGCCACCGTGCCACCCCAATTCCTAACTGGTTTCTTTAAAAGTGATGGCAATCATAGTGATTATTACTTTCTTTTGCTCCCTTTGAAATGCCAATTGCTTTGTAAGATCACCCCTTTATGAACAGTTTGTCTGTATCAATCTACAGAAAGTAATCAAGAAGGCTAATGGAATATTGGCCTTGACATCTGGAGAACCTACTGTGATGATGCTGTCATTTTCAAAAGGTTATTTTGTCCTCGGTTTTTTTTGAAGAGAGGTCGTAAAGGCAGAGGTGAAACACTGGCTACTGAAAACGGCTTAAGTAAATGAGTTAGGGTGGCTTTAGGATTTTTTTAAAACAGTTGGAAAAATGGAAGTGGAGTGGCCAGCTCTCTCAAGCTAGACTTTCTAGTTTTTTTAGCTGTAGCAGTCAAAAGCTGCTTGTGGTCCCAGAAGAGGTAGAAACGTTGGCAATTGATTCCTACCTGCAACTTTCTCTGAAATCTCTCCTGATGTTGTTTCCTCCTGGATTGGAGAACTGCATTTAAGAATCTGTGCCTGAATTTACCTATACCCCAATGGGTTTGGTTGCGTGATGTTACTATATTGGAACAGTTCATTAGTAATGGGTACTGCATCTATTATTTGGTCCAATAATATAGTTATTCTGAATTCCTCTTTCTTTTGTTTGCTTAACTTCACTTCTAGAACATGCACTTCACAACTACCTTTAAAATAAGAAAAGTTAGGGTCTATGCTACCTTCTTGAAATATTTTGAGGCTGCCTGGTCTGGTCCATAACAC
>JAHRHZ010000094.1:4117007-4179450 GCA_024137785.1 Ginglymostoma cirratum | reverse complement strand
CAAGCCACACCCCCATCTCCTATCTACTAACATCATCCCGCCCCCTTGACCTGTCCGTTCTCCCTGGACTGACCTATCTCCTCCTCACCCCCCTACCTACACTCACCTTTACTGGCTCCATCCCTGCCTCTTTGACTTGTCTGCCTCCTCTCCACCTATCCTCTCCTCTATCCATCCTCTATCCACCTCCCCCTCTCTCCCTATTTATTTCAGAACCCTCTTCCCCTCCCCCATTTCTGATGAAGGGTTTAGGCCCGAAACGTCAAGTTTTCCTGCTCCTATGATGCTGCTTGACCTGCTGTGTTCATCCAGTCCCATGCTTGTTGCCAGGTATGGAAGCTTTGAATTACAAAGAAAGACTGGATAGGCTGAAACATTTTCACTGGAGTGTAGGAGGTTGAGAGGCGACCTTATAGAAGTTTATAAAATAATGAGGGGTCTAGATTGAGTTAATGGTAGTTGTCTTTTCCCTAGGCTGGGGGATTTCAATACTGGGGGCACATTTTCAGGTGAGAGGAGCTGGGTTTTAAAAAAAATGAAGGGCATTTTTTTGTTAAGCAAGGATAGTAAGGGATATTGGCCAAAGGCAGGTATATGGAGTTAGGCCACAAATCAGCCATGATCTCATTGAATGTTGAAACAGGCTCAAGGGGCTGAATGGTTTCCTCCTGCTCAAATGTTCTAATCTCTATTTATAACATCTTTCCTGGTAGTGTGGCACCAGAAGAACAATTTGTACATCTGCTTAGTGTATATGATATCACATTGTAATGATTAACTATATCCCAAAAGACCCAACTGATGGATCAAATTATCATATCCTTTGACTCATTGGACTATGTGTAGCTCCACAATAACAGATAATGCCTGAAACTCAAAATGACCAGGCAAAACTAATATAGACAGGAATATTACATACCTTATGTTACATATCTAACCATTACATAATGTAGCTGTGCCTTTCAGTCAAAGGCTATAACTGAAAGCATTTTCACATTTGTTAGCCTAAGTTTACATTAGCCTGAGCCAGCAAACTGTAAACCCACAACTTTAACCTTAGTCACAGCCATATGGATATTCTTCCAGAATATGTGTTTTCCATCTGACCCCAGTTAAACAGAATATAAGTTAATTCTGCACTTGCTTGATTAGGTCAAAATTAATAGTTATCAAGAAAGACCTGAGTCCTACATCATCAGTCAGAAGTCACGCAACACCAGGGTTATAGCCCAACAGGTTTATTTGAAATCACAAGCTTTTGCAGCGTTGCCCCGTCATTAAGTGAAGTGACAAAGGAGCAGTCCTTTGAAAGATTGTGATTTCAAATAAATCTGTTGGACTGTAACCTGGTGTTGTGCGACTTCTGCCTTTGCTCATCCCAGTCCAACACCGGCACCTCCACATCATGGCTACATCATCAGAACAGTTATCATGCTAACAGCACTCACCACGGGAACTACAGTCCGAGAGAAGGAGTATCATTCTCAGAAAGAGGAGACAGCAAATGAAACGGATGGCATGGTGGCTCAGTGGTTAGCACTGGCGCCTCAGTGCACCAGGGACCTGGGTTTGATTCCATCCTCAGGCGACTGTCTGTGTGGAGTTTGCATGTGCTTCCCGTGTCTGTGTGGGCTTTCTCATGCAGGCTAGGTGGATTGACCATGCTAAATTGCCTGTAGCGTTCAGGGATTTGTAGATTAGGGGGATGGATTTGCATGGGTGTTCTGAGGGTCAGTGGGGACTTTTTGGGCAAAAGGGCCTGTTTCCACACTGAAGGGATTCTATAATCCATGAAAGTCCAAGGACAATGCACATGTCTATCATTAGGAGACCTGCATGATTTAAAGATCATGGATATAATGCATGTGTAAAGACTGACAAAAATGGAACTGACTGGAGTCAACACATGATCTTCTTAACAAACGATAGTTATTTTGTAACCATGTACATTAGATAACTTATCAACTTCAAATGATAGTGAATGCATTTTCTCAATGTAAAGGGGAATGTTTGAAGAAATGCCAGTGTACCCTGGCGTGCTGGCTGTGTTACCACAGTCACACCTCTTCTACCTGCCGTAATCAGAGGATTAGATAGGGTGGACTGTGAGAGCCTTTTTCCTCGGATGGTGATGGCTCGCACGAGGGGACATAGCTTTAAATAGAAGGGTGATAGATATAGGACAGATGTCAGAGATAGATTCTTTACTCAGAGAGCAGTAAGGGCATGGAACGCCCTGCCTGCAGCAGTTGTAGACTCGCCAACTTTAAGGGCATTTAAATGGTTGTTGGATAAACATTTGAATGATAAGGGAATAGTGTAGGTTAGATGGGCTTCAGATTGGTTTCACAGTTCGGCGCAACATCGAGGGCCGAAGGGCCTGTACTGCGCTGTAATGTTCTATGTTCTAAGTGTGTTTGTGTGCAGTGACTGGGAGCCAATAAGCTTGCATCTCTTGAGACCCTCTGAAAGCAGTTTGCAGAAAATATTTCACAAGCTGAGGAAACTGACCTTCCCTACACCATGGCCTATACCACTGACCTTCCCTATACCATGTGCAACTGCTCCTATTCGGTAGGAATGTCTCAGAGCACAGTTAGAAACTGCTAGGTGTGAGTTAAAATATACCTATTTACATGTCACTTTTTGATTGGGCCAGAGCCAGTTTTTCCTATCTGTGCAACACGGAACATGGAATAAGGAGTAATGCGGTAATGCAGCCTATCCATTTGTTATTCAACCCAGCACTTGGTATTTTTTCTTTGACCATCATGGTCTGCAAATATTACATTTGTCGTGTCAGCACCGACCAAATCAATACTGGTTGAGCAAAGGTCCCATTGTTGGTGTAATCTCATTATCTTTAAATGCCTGAACATCACAAAGATTAGCTTTACTCAGTTCTGAATCAAGGTTTCATTCAAAGTCACTCGAGGAATAGAGCACAAAGCCTCAGCTGCTATTTAGGTACCACGCTGAATAAATGACAGATTTTTCAAACACCATTGTGGGTCATAATTTTTTTTTCTGGAGGAACATTCCTGAGATGCATAGATGGGTTTGACGGTTAGAATCTTTTTCCCCCAGAGTTGAAATGCCTAAGACTATGGAACCTGCATTTAAGGTGAATGGGAGAAAGTTCAAAGGAGATGTGAGGGGGAGGTTTTTTACACAGAAAGTGGTAGGAGTCTGGAACGCGCTGCCAGGGTAGTCATGGTGGAGGCAGATACAATAGGGGTGTTTAAGGGACTTCTAGGTAAGCACATGAATATGCAAGGAATAGAGAAATAGGAGCAAGGGCAGGCAGAAGGGATCAGTTAAACTTGGAGTCATGTTCAGCACAACGTCGTGGGCCGAATGGCCCATTCCTGAGCTGTACTGTTCTATGAGATTGTCTCAGGGACTGCTTTCTCAGCTTCAGGGTCATGTTTTGAGGTTGCCTTTTCTGACATTGTTGTGAAGCATACCATTCTTTCTTAATTCTTGGTCGTTACTCTCAAAATTGACAGAGTAAATTATACAAGTAGTCCAAGATCAGATTAATCTGAAACTAGAATAATTTCATCTGGTGAGACAAAAATTGCAGGGCTGTAAAGAAAGACCAGTATTACTGGTACCACCCAATGCAATGGTTGTAACTTTTCACTATTCATTCTTCATGAAACTCAACAACAAATCCATTTACCTCTTCAAACATTTTTGTGGCCTCTTTTTATTTCTAATCTGTGTGTACGTGTTAAGTTACTAACGCTTCTCAAATTTAATAACTAATAAACTTAATATCTTGTTAACTCAAGGAAAGCCTAAATTCCTTTGGTCTGAAAGAAAGATATCCACAGGGGAAAGGGTCATTTTTAAATTAACCTTGTTAGAACCAACTGAGGGGGCGGATGAATCACCGAGGGGAGCCGACTGGAAATTTGTGATATCCTGTTTGAAATCAGGGAGCCTCACTTGGGGCCTGGTCAAAACAAGATGCATGGTCTGTGTTTATGTACGTAAATGTCGGAGCATTTTTACACAAACAGCAGTAACCAGTTTATCTGCGTCTCAGTGAGCATATCTTCCTTCCTTAGTTCTTGGTATTTTCTGGGAAAAATATATTACAGGTAAACGAAGATCGGATTAATCTCAAATTGCAATAATTACATTCAATGAAACAGAAACTGCAGGGCTACAGAGAAATCTTGTGTGGAACTTCAAAACCTGAGAAAAAAAAAGTTTAACCCAAATAAAAAGATTTAGTATTGTAATCCATTGAACTGTAAACCAATTGAACATAAATGACAACTTAAATGAGTGTTTCTCCGGTGTAGAATAAATAACATCATTGCAATTCATTTCAGGTTTACGGAGCATTGTTAGAAATAGCAATTCAAAGTACCAACTTATTGAACAGAATTTAATATGACAGAATCATTAGGTAATGCTCTGAAACATACTCACCACCCAATTGTCAAGTTGCAAACCTGTCCCAATTGAACCTGTCCAGGCCTTGGGACAGGTTTAGGTGGACTCCCACCCAAGGCCTAGCAAGTTGGGAGAACTAGTGTAGGGTGGAGAATATGGTGCCTGCAGTAACTCCTTCCCAACAGGCAGCAGTGCCAGTGTTTGATAATTAATCAGTCCCTGCTTAGTTCCATCCACTGACTAGAGTTCTGACCGAACTGAGCACTGCTGAGACACCCTGACGTGGACAGCAATACAACCCAGGATAAGGACAGACCCTGCACCAACCCCCACCACATCCAGCTCATCATCTACAACAAGAAGCTCAACAAACTTTTGAGAGGACTCACCAGGGCCCAGGGCAAGGTCCTGCTCAATGTTCACACAGTGCTGCTGCTCAAGAAAGATAGAAACAGCAACAAGGTGAAAGGATAGGATCAGGAAAGAGAGAGTAGGGGGGAGAAGACCTGCATTTTGAGGAGCTTTACAAGTAACATGACAGAGACAGGACTGAAAGAAAAGCAGCTCCCCAGATTCTATTTCTTGCATTTGTTGCTCCTCCAAGTAGAATGCGCGGGGACAATCTTCCTTGAGACCATTATCGTTAGTTTTAAGGGGCTATTTTTGACATTTCCAGGGCAACTTCATCCACCATTCTTATGTATTTTGAATCCTTTGAGCCATGTCTTTGGTGATATCTTACATATTGTCCTCTGTAGACATATTCTAAGGATACCAAGGCTGCTCTCAAAGGATAAGGAGCTCTCTGTGGTCTGGAGAAATTTTGTCCTTCAGCAAACTCACTGATTTCCCTATTCTCCCAAACATGGAATATTTCCCCTCTCTCTTACCAAAGGCTGACATTTATGTGGAGATTAAACATTGCGTCCAATCTGTGGGCATTCATTTATTTGCCTAAGGATGAGACCAGTGCCAACACAGAGCAGCAACTTGCAAGAATTTGTAGCTCCATGTGCAGCATGGGCTAAAATCTACTTCATCAGCCATCATCAAAGGTGATGATAGGTAACATCCTCTCAGTGCAACTCCAGTGAAGTGTTGGTGTCCTGTCCCATAGAACATAGAACAGTACAGGCCCTTCGGCCCATGATGTTGTGCCGACCTATTATCTTACAAAGATCAATTTACCCTGCATACCCCACATTTTACTATGCTCCATGTGCCTATTCAAGAGTCGCTTAAAAGTCCTAAAAGTCCCATTTGTTATTTATATGCCTATGACATCTGTGCTGATATCAAGATCCTTGCGTATAATGTAGTCCTTCTTCTGAATCTTCTATATGGCTCTGAACCTTGGACCACACCACCTCAGGCTCTTGAGCAGAACCATCAATGCTGTTTGAGACGGATTTCCCACGAGGTTGTATTGCTTGCCAAACCAGTGTGTTTGATTTCAGACGTTTTGTCACCCTGCTAGGTAACGTCATCAGGGCAACTCCGGGGAAGCGTCGATGAGACCAAGAGACACGACTAATTCTCACCGGTCTCAATATACACGGACAAAGAAGGACACGAATTTGACTGGGACAACACATCCATAATAGCACGAGCCAAACAGACACATGCTAGGGAATTTCTAGACGCCTGGCATTCCAACTGGAATTCCATCAACAGGCACATTGAACTGGACCCAATATACAAACCATGGAAAAACAGAACTGAAAATGATGCCAACCACCTAGCAAACCGAGGCATATAAATAACAAATGGGACTTTTAGGACTTTTAAGCGACTCTTGAATAGGCACATGGAGCATAGTAAAATGTGGGGTATGCAGGGTAAATTGATCTTTGTAAGATAATAGGTCGGCACAACATCATGGGCCGAAGGGCCTGTACTGTTCTATGTTCTATGGGACAGGACACCAACACTTCACTGGAGTTGCACTGAGAGGATGTTACCTAGCAGGGTTACAAAATGTCTGCAATCAAACACACTGGCTCAGTAAGCAAGTCTACAACCTCATCCACAACCCAAACTACAAAGCTTCTCAGAAACTTTAAATGGATTTTCCACATCAGGTGGAAGGGCAGGCGTATTAACATCAGCGTCCTTGAAGCAGCCAATAGCAGCAACAGATAGAATTGATTTGGAAGAACACCCTGAACGAAGGACACAATTTGAGAATACCCACCCGACAAGAGGAAGTGTGGAAAAGGGACCAGAGAAAGAAATGCCAATGATCTCAAGGCCAAGGGCCAATTCCACCTCTTGGATGCACCTGCTAAATGCATGGTTGGAGAGGTGGCTCTAGGATTGAGCTCATCAGCCACACAAAGACCCCTAGAACCCACGTCCAGTGACAAGGAATTTCCTAGTGGACAATTGTACCTGTTATTGAGTAACCGCCAACAACAACACCAATATTTTCTTCTGATTTGTTTTGGTTCATTATTGTCACATGTACCTCGGTATAGTGAAAAGTTTTGTGTTACACGCAGTACAGGCAGATCGCAGCATACAAAGATCGTAAGGTGATACAAAGTTACAGCTGCAATGAAGGTGCATAAAAAGCAAGATCAACATTCGATTTGAAATTTGAGGGGTCCATTTAGAAGTCTGGTTGTAACATGGTAGAAGCTGTTCTGGAACTTGTTGGTATGCGTGTTTTAAGCTTTTGTATCTTCTGCCTGACAAAAGTTGGAAGAGATTATAACCAGGGTCAGAGGGTCTTTGATGATGTTGGCTACCTTCCCAAGGCAGCAAGCAGCATAGATGGAGTCAATGGATGGAAGGTCAGCTTGTGTGATGGGCTGGGCTTTGTTCACAACTCCCTGTAGTTTCTTGTGGCTCTGGGCAGAGCAGTTGCTGTACCAAGCTGTGATGCATCCAGATAGAAAGCATTCTATGTTGCATCTGTAAAGGTTGGTGAGAGTCCTTATGGACATGACAAATTCCCTTAGCCTCCTGAGGAAGAAGAGGTGTTGTTGTGCCTTCTTGATCATCACATCAACATGGGTGGTCAGGACAGATTATTGGTTATCATCACTCACGTTTTGACCTATTTCCATGCCATATGGAACACAATTCCTTTCATATAGGTTTTCAGAGTTTGCACATGAATAAATAGAAAAGAACAGCTTTTGATCATGCTTATAAAATGCCCAAGAGACATAACTTAAAGAAATGGAATGAAATTATCTCAAGAGATATCCGGCATGTTGTGCTGCCCATCAAGACAACTCCAAGGAAACTCTTGGCAATAAATTTTAACATGAATGGAAGTTGGTTAAAGGGAACAGAGAGACCTAGGATCGTTAACATTCACACTAAAGATTTAAACAGTGTCAGGCCATTGTAAGCAAACTGAACAATTTTCTGGTTTTATTGTACAGCTGTTTGAATACAAACTTGACCTGAGGCTTTGGTGAGCCTTCATTTGGAAAATGTGCAGAATTCTGAATCCATGCCTCTTGAAGTCCATGCCATTAAATATTCAGTTCCTCAATGATTTTCCCATTACATTTTGATTAAATATACCAGATTTAAAAACTCCATTATTTGCCCTACCACCAACAGCAATGTGGCTCACTTTGTTTCTAACTTTTGGAATACCAATACATTTCTTCAGTCTTCTTGCATTATGTGCATTTCCAATGAATTTTTATAAACACATCCACAAATTCTTCCTGGGGTTTGTGTGGGTATTGCCTCTAGCTCTGGCCCAGTTTCATGTGCCACCTGTTCCAGAGGTGCATCTGAACATAATGCATAAAAATATCTACAACTCTTCCTTAGCTTCCTTTACAACAATGCAAAGGAATAAAATTGGAGGTGATAGCCTACAGGTATTCTTGCTAGACAATAGCTACAGAGACCCTGGGAGGTTCTGAGGACCCAGGTTTGAATCCTGGCATGGCTGATGCTGAAGCTGAAATTTGAATTGAATAAATATCTGGAATTAGGACCCTAATGATGATCATTAAACCATTGCTGATTTCCAGGAAAAACCCATCTGGTTCACTAATATTCTCTAGGGAAGGAAACTGCCATCCTTACCAGGCCCACAACAATGCAGTTGTCTCAACTGCCCTCTGGGCAATTGGGATGGGCAATAAATGCTGGCCTGGTCAATGACACCGACATCCTGTTAATGATTTTTTTTTAAAAAATGAGGAGTTGGAATTTTATCCCATCTATTGGAGTATCGCCTTCACTTCTTTAATGTAAATACTGTGTAACAGTTAACAGTCAGAATTACAACTGACACAATCATACTGCAAATCAAACAGCAAAAAAAAAAACTTGTTACAAAGCCCTTTTAGAAAATATAGCCAGCCAATCTTGGTTGATTTCAGAGCAGTTAGTTTGACCAGAGTAGAACCAGTTCTTCAAAGTATTCTTTGAATAATAACTCTATTGGAAAGTTATTTGAAGTTCTTCCTTTATTTTAAATCCATTCATGGGATAAGGGTGTTGCTGGCCGGGTCAGCATGCATTACCCAGAGGTCAGCCACATTGCTGTAGGTCTGGATCATATATGGGCCAGACCAGGTAAAGTTAGCAGTTTCCTTCCCTAAAGGACATTAGTGAACCAGCTGGGTTTTTCTGATGATCAGCATTGGTATCATGGTTATCACAGGGGTCACAATTCAAAATTTTTAATTCAATTCAATTTCCACCGGCTACCTTTGTGGGATTTGATCCCAGCTCCCTAGATTATAACTGGATAAAATAATCTCGAGATGAAACCTCTAGGCCATTACCTCTCCAGTTCTTTTTTTTTGTATTTTAAACAAATTGGCCAAACTATTGACGTTAAGCACAATCACAGTTACATTGCCTCTGGAACAAAGCACTTTACGTTTGCCTGAAAAATAAGCAAAAATAAGTTAGGGTCTAGGCTACCCCCTTAAAATATTTTGAGGGGGTGCTAGTCTGGTCAGGTCCATAACAGTAACATAATGTAACAGAGGCATTTCGGGTGCTAATGGTCCATCTTAGCTTGTCTACCTTCTCCTGTTAGAGAATCATTATGAACAAGGAGTCAAATGTAAAAGCATTAGTGCTCATTTGAGCATGATGGGTTTTGTCGATTTCCTTTGTTTTGTCAATGTTAGCTGGACATAAGGGGGAGTCAAGAAGCTTCTAGAAATATAAGCACAACTTGTCTTAGCCATTTTATGAGCCTAGTAAGATTGTGTATTTTTAAAAGAAACAGGATTTAAACCCAAAACTGGAGACAAAATAAAACACATCTGGGATTTTTTTTAATACTCACTGGTACTGATCAAGTTATCTCAATTATCTCACTCTTCAACAATGCCCTGTCATTAAGGATTCTTAGATTTCTGTTTAGCCTTTGGCTGAAAAGTAAACATCCTTCTGAACCCTTTGATCAGGCTCTGGGGATACCTGATCAGTCTTTCATTATTCCACGATTTGAACTTCTGTTCAAAATGCCACACAGTCTTTTTGTCCTGTGGTTTAATTTTTTGACATGTTCAACCACACAATATCTGGTGAGCTCACCTTTAGTTGCTCTCAAACCTTAAACTGTCTCAGTCTGATGCTTACAACTTGGAAGGTTTCATCTATAGATGGTCAAGGAAAGAGTAGGAAAGACAAGCCGCACTATTGAACATTGTAAAGAATTGTTAGCTCGTTTTTGTTACTGCACAATAATTTTAAACATTTGCAATATTCTTTTAATTCCTCTCATTATCTCAAAATCTCTCTGAAGAAGGAATCATTCAATATTTTGAAGTTTTGCTGTTTAAACCCTTCAAAGAATAGAACAGTCTCCAGTAATAGAGGACTAGTACAAGGAATACAGATGGAAAATTATACATCAGTTACCGACTACAATGTCCTGAAACTTAGCTCAAGATGCAACATTTCAGCAAGAACAATTTTACAAGTATCTTCAACTGTTTATAACACGTGTTCTAAATGTTAGAAATATACTCTTCATTAGTTTAAATAAAAAACACCGGTCACGTCTTAAACTAGGCAAAAAATATCATTAGTTCCTACTTATTAGTTCAGAACAGCAAGTTAGACAAAAGATAAAGTTTGTTGGCTGAATATTGATCCTTTTTGTTATCTACCAACTGGATGGATTAGAGATACAAAATACTGGAGAAACTTAAGTCTAGCACCCTCAAAGAGAAAAACAGAGTTAATGTGAGTCTGATATGACTTATTCAGAACTTAAAGGGGTTAGGAAAGGGTGGATTTGAAACTTTTGACTGAAGCAGATGGTGTGGAGGTCCAGTGCAAGACAAAGGAGTTCTTAATTGCGGTTAAAGAGAAATACAAGTGTAAGACAAGTGTAAAAAGTGTGAAAATGAATTCTCTCTACTCAGAGAACAGTTAACAAATCAAGCAAGACAAAGCCACAGAGGTAAGGCAGGGTAGGGGGAGAAAGAATCGGACAGAAATGAAGGACATCATAGGAGCAAACTCAGGTTGTGGAATTTATAGCTTCTAGGACTTGATATCAAAGTGTCTAAGTAAAAAAGGTGTTAATCATAGAATCCCTACAGTGCAGAAGCCAGCCATTCGGCCCATCAGGTTCACTGAGACCCTCCAAAGACCATCCCATCCCAGTCCTGTAACCACACATTTTCCATGGCTAATCCACCTGGCCTGCATATTTTTGGACTGGGAGGAAATTAAAGCATTCAAAGGAAACCCACACAGACACAGGGAGAATGACACAGACATCAGAGGCTGAAATCAAACCCAGGGCCTGGCACTGTGGGGCAGCAGTGCTAACCACTAAGCCACCATGTTGTTCCTCAAACTCACACTGTACTTTGTTGGAACAGTGCAGCCAGATAGAAATTTAAGCATAAGCTTTGCTCTTCACAGAATCTTTTAACTGGACAGATTCTATTTACTCAAATTTAGTCAAATAGCTATTTGGCTACCAGTGCTCATTTCAGTGAGATGCCACCTTCTGTCCCATTGAATTACAATTCACATTTTTGCAACAATATAACATGCACTAAATGCTTCCCACACTCTTCCATCAAGAAGAGCTCTTGGACACAACCTACAAATTATTTTCAGATTTAGTGTCCTCATATGGCACACCTTTGATGATGGCTGATGAAGTAGATTTTAGCCCATGCTGCACATGGAGCTACAAATTCTTGCAAGTTGCTGCTCTGTGTTGGCACTGGTCGCTAAGCTGCGGTCACCATTCGTCTTCACGGTTACACACCTCAGCAGAATGAGATGTTGCCCTTTCCCTCGTCATCACCTAGAGAGTCCATGTGGAGTAACTGACATCAAAAAAAACCTTAATGTATGGACTGCAACACAGCTTTAACTTCCTACTGGTCTACTGAACAATATCAAGGTCATTTGGCTTGGAACATGGAAATATTGACTTTATAGAAATCAGTGAAGTATCTCCATTTCAATCAGAAAGTCACTTGAATAAGAATATAAGAAAGGTCACAAAAAACGGGTTGGACATTTCACCTTAAGTTTTATTTAAAAAAGAAAATCACAAGGCTGATATCGCCAGTGCTATTCACCATGGGAAATTTGGTTTAAATTCCTCAACTCAATTCACTGGCAGGTGAATCAGCAGGTGCCCCTTTCCCCTCCAGTCTTCAACATAATTTACATAAATCAGAATAAAAGTCAAGTAAAATCTGAGATTCTTTCCTGCCAGAAGGCATCAAGAATTAGACGTTTATGCAGCTAACCGACAGGATCCATAAACTCAACTAATTGAATGCATCTGCGCCTTCACCATTTCAGTGCGATCAGTAGGTACCTGCTGCAGCTTGCCAAAGCTTCAGTTCAAGATCCTAATTCCATTAAATGACAGTGGTCTCCCATAAACACCCTTCCGTCAGTCAATCTGATCACCAGTAACAAACTGAAAAAAGATGTTAAACCATGATGATATTTTCAGGTGACTACAGTTGCAGTTTCATTCTATTTGTTTTTCCTGCACCCGCCAAAATCTTTGTTAGTTTAGCATTAAGCGGCAAAATAAGTGCTGGCAACCATTTTACAGTTGCAACTGTAATCAAAGTATCTCAATCACCACAACGTCAAGCTTTACACAGGAGATTACCTAGCGCAGAAAAAGTTCACATCTGCAGGTACCTTTCGTGAATTCTCTCAAAGCTGAACAGAGAATTTATGGTGCGAACTCAGAGGTAAGTGAACTTCAATGTCCTCTGTAGGATCAAATACTCAATTCAAAACTTACATATTGGAAATTACAATCAAACTTGGCTACAACCAAAAGTTTATTTAATCTACCATAAAGTCTAGCTCTTATTGTATATCAGCAATTACACAAGATGAATTACATTAGATGAAAGACAACAACATAAGAGCCTCAAATGCTGATACTTCTACTTTTTATAAAGAGTAACTATGTATAGAATACTGCAAAAATACAGTATTAGAACGACTATCGTGCAAATCCGCTCAGGAGAAAAACATCTCTTCTTGCTCTGCCACTCCCAAGCTTGTTATGTCCCTCCCAGTTCATTAATCAATTAATTTTGAGGCATTTTATTGTTTCTCCTCTTTCTTGTCTCCACTTTCTCCACTGTCCGTGCTGCCTGAACTCTCCCGCTCAGATGCCATCTGAAAATCAGCGAAAAGCAGTTTATCAGTGTGCGTTCAAGGTTAGGCTCAAAGTTATGAAGACGATTAAACTTGACCAGCTACATAAGTTCAGTCGGTTTCTTAAGATGCAAGAATTACTAAACTACTGCTGAATAGTAAACTTTCCTAGTTTGTTTGGCTGAAGGTCATCTTAACTCTATAATACTGATAATTCACCTTCTTATATGCCATCTCAAAAAGTTTCAGCGATGCCTGCTGTAAGTTGGATGCTGCTGCTTTGATGGTTTCACCCGTTTCAGAATCCTTTCGAGCCAACAGTTCCTTCACTTTCGTAACTTCCTCCCTCAATTTGTCACACTGGTGGAACAAAGCAAACTCACGCTGACGTCAAGGCATTAGTTGCCAATGCTGAAACTGACTCTTTCAACCCCTAAAAATCATTCATTGATTGCTAAGATCATACCTCCTCTTTTGGAAGCTGATCCTTGAACTCCTCCATTTTGGACTCTGTGTCATGAATAATCCCTTCAGCACTGTTCACTGCTTCAACAGTTTCCTGTGGGGACAGGGCAGAATTCTTACATCTGGCTTCGGTGAACTAACTTTTAAGTATGGGAAAGTGCTTTAAAAACAGTCATTGCTTTAGTTACCAAAAATATTCACAATATTAAACTATAATTTTGAAAATACAGTAATTAACTTCAACTTTATAAATTTAAATAGAGTTGTTGCCTAGATTCTGAAATTTGAAGTGATCTATAGAATGGAAATTAAACACAAAGAACTCACTTTATAAAAAAAAAGCCTTGACTTAGTCACATTTTTCAAACCTTTCTTTCCATCCACCTACTAGTCCTACTGTTGTCATACCTTCTTCCTCCTGTCTGCTTCAGCATACTTCTCTGCATTTTTGATCATATTCTCAATGTCATCCTTGCTCAGCCCACCAGAAGACTGGATGACAACTAGAATTGAAAAGAGTTTGACATTTCAAAAACAAAAAAATTGTAATCGGAAACCATCATTTAACCAATCAAGATTTACTTAGACAGATAGTTCAAGTCAGCTTCAATCCAGAGTCAATATTCCAATGTATACAGGACCCCCCTTTCTTATATTCTACACTCAACAGAAGTCAGCATGACAACATTTAAAATGTTTCACCTCTATATTCCTTGTTAAAGTTAAGATTTTTAAAAAAATTCAATCAAACAACTTAGTAAATGAGTAGAAGCCGAAGTGCTGCTGACTATGTAGTGACTGCATGCACAAATAGTGTTTGAGTCAGTACTTACTCTGCTGTTCACGACCTGTGCCTTTATCCCTTGCAGAAACATGAACAATGCCGTTGGCATCAATATCGAATGTAACTTCAATCTGTGGAACTCCACGTGGAGCTGGGGGCACTCCAACCTAGCAAAAGACATCAATAACTTGACTCAGTGAATGTGAGATCAGTAATCCTCCCAATAGCCCTAAAACCATTTTTAAAAATTTTTAACGTAGTTTGGCTAACACAAACAATTCCGATTCCAGGAAGGAAAATTTCAATTGCTTGTTTTTTTCTGCAGTTCTGTACAAAACCTCAGTGCAGAAAATTACATCATACATGTCTGACCTTTGTAATTCTAAAGCAAAACTGGAGAATGCTGGAGAAATTCAGCAGGTCTGGCAGTATTTTTCAAGATAGAAACTGAGTTACTGTTTCAAGTTAGGTATGACTTCTTCAGAACTGTTCTAAAGAAAAGTCACACTAGACTCAAAACATCAATTTTCTCCCTCCGCAAATAGATGATGTCAAACTGCTGAGATTCTCCAGCATTGCTGTGTTTGTTTCAGATTTCCAGCATCCATTGGATTTTGCTTTTATGATTCTAAGATAGGCAGACTTCTGGTAATACTACAATTACAATGAAGGTCAGTATACAGTACTTCTTGTAATAAACCCGTAACAATTCTTGCATGAAAATAAATTTAGAGTCAGCCATAAATCTGCCCCACATTTAACAGTTTTCAACAAATATTTTCAAAATACTATGCAAATTGGTGTGACCCACATGTTCTGACTACAAAGTGGGTATATTTTCATTTATTCACGATGTTAAGATATAGATCAACTTCCCAATTTAAAAAAAAACAAACAATTATGCAGTCTAAGCAAGTTGATGAATTCCAACAGGACTCACCAATGTGAACTGCCCTAGAAGCTTGTTGTCAGCTGCCATCTCCCGCTCTCCCTGGAACACTTTGATCTCAACTTGTGTCTGTCCATCAGCAGCCGTAGAAAAGACCTAACATTCATATGAACCAATATATAATTCACTACGTATTTAAACTGGGAGTTTAACATATTAAAGCCAGAGTTTTAAAAGATACCTGGCACCAAATCATGATGTTAGGATAATTATCAAGAATGCCAACTTCAAAAGATATTCAACATTGATCAGTGAACAGTATTCATGCGAAAACCTTGGTAAAATTACTCAACTCCATACCTGGCCTTTCTTTGTTGGAATTGTTGTATTTCTGCTAATAAGTTTGGTGAAAACACCACCCAGGGTCTCGATACCTAGCGACAGGGGTGTAACATCAAGCAGCAGCACATCTGTGACATCACCAGCAAGCACACCACCTTGAATAGCAGCACCAACAGCTACAGCTTCATCTGGATTCACGGATTTACTCGGGGAACGGCCAAACAGCTCCTGAACAGTTGCCTGGACCTACAGAGGACGGCAACATGGAACAGGATAAAGTCACAAAGTAAATTCTTTCACTTAATTCACGTGAGACACCAGTTAAAATATTTGTACAAATTGAGGCAACTATTCCAAGGCCTGCTCCTAATGTAATATCTAGAGAAATCATCTAACAGAACACATTTTAAATATTCTAGGCTTCACTTGCTTGCAAACCGTTTTCGTCCTGCCAAAACGGAAAGAGACCAAAGCCGCATAGGAACACTCTTAAACCAATCCGAGTACCTTAAAGTCACTTACTTTTGGCATTCTAGTCATTCCACCCACTAGGATGACCTCGCCAATGTCACTTTTGCTGACCTCTGCATCCTGCATGGCTTTCTGGCAGGGACTAATGGTCCTCTTAATGAGATCAGCAACTATGTTCTCGAACTGAGAACGAGTGATTTTCATATTCAGATGTTTTGGTCCGGAAGCATCCATTGTTAAGTAAGGAAGGTTGATGTCAGTCTGTTAAAACACCGAGGAAATAATCAGCATTAAAATAGAGAACACTGCGTTCTCTCAGACTTTCTACTTATCCATTACAAGATAGTCAAGTCCATGGGAAAACATGACATACTGGATGCAAGCTTAGCACTGCTATATTTTATTCCAAGGTGTCAAATACAGCAAGGTAGATGTTAGACTACAAGTCACAAATGGAGCAAGCAACATTGGAGAGCCTAGTTCAAAGTATTAAATGATAAAGTAATGGTGAAAAACGGGATACACAAACTGAAAGTATAATCATTGAAACAGCAATGAACATACTTTCTTATTTTGCTCTACCCAAGTGGGAAAAAATCCCCCAGCCCCATTTGTGTAGCATTTTACATTTGCCACAGCAATCAGAGTGAACAATGTTTCTCTAAGACTAATGCACAAGTTTGTGTTATGTAGTCATGTCCACAAGAAACTAACTTGGAGACTGTGTAAAACTTAACATGGGAAAAGCACACTGAACAGCATCAAATAAATCCAGTTTGAAGTTAAAAAATTAATTCAAGCCTTTGGAACTAAACTTCACCCAATCGTTGAGTAAATATTTCCCAAAGGCACAGGGAAAGGATTGAACAAAACCAAAAGAAGCATTTGATGATTCTGCTCTCTCAGTTAGAAAACTGCATCGATGCAGTTCACTGTTTCCAAGCTAATTCAATCCTTAACACAAGAAAGGTGAGTGCCGTATTCAACTTCCGGTATTATCCACTCAGAAAGTCTTGCCTCTGCCCTCTTTTGCATGTAAAGCCCTGTAAATGTGCTCCTAAAATTAGCATTTCACACAATTCACACATGCAAGAGTGAATAATTATCATTCAAATGCATTAAGCCTACAGATATAAAATTATACATTTAATTAACTTCACACCCATTAATTTGTCAATTCAAGTCAAACTGTTCAGCAGGCATCTTCAAAGACTTCAACGTTTGTCATCACACTGAACCACCAACAGCCAACCCATCCTTTATACGGCATATTCTTTGAAAAACAGAATCAAAACAAAAAGAAGAAAAAAGACACAACATCTTTTGTGATGAATGTGTGTGCACAATTATTCCACTAGAAAGTGTTCTGACCTGAAGGGATGAAGACAGCTCACACTTGGCCTTTTCTGCAGCTTCTCTCACTCGCTGTAGCGCCATATTGTCCTTGGTGAGGTCTACTCCAGACTAAAAATTAAAAAGACTTTTAAGAATGCAGTATTGTGGATAACAAGCCAAACATGCGAGATGTACCATGTCCGAATACTAAACTTTACAAACTTATGAGAAGACTAATCAGCCCAAAAGTACTCAAGATATACAATATTACTAAAGCTTTGTTTACAGGGAGGAGGAAAAGCTTGGGACACCTGCAAAGCAGTAAAAGAGAGCAAATGCAAAAGCATGAGCCAGCATTTTTCACACATCTTCAGGTTATGTATCTCAGGCCTGGGGCAGGTTCTGCCAATTTGTTTTGTTTATTGACTCATGGGAAATGGGCACCACAATTTATTACCTATGTGGATATAAGAAAATAGTGTGATTGAGCCAATGTCATATAACAGTTAAATTTGATTCTGTTGCTAATAGAGTTATGGTTTATGATGGAATGTCATGTTGTAATTGGCTTATTGTGTTGCTAAGGCTTGAAAACAAAATGTAATTACATAAAGCTATCAGCGGCTTAATATTTAAAAATGTAAGCCGAACTTAGAATCAATGCAGTTAAATACTTATTCTTGGCGACCAGAACATAACTGTCACTGCTTCTTAATAAAACTCCTCAAATTTCTTCTTAAATAACCAGTCGTCAATAGGTAAAAATAAGACAGTATCCAATACCTAGCTTTAATTGCTTTTGCAGGTGGTGAGCTACCTTTTCGAACTGCGGCAGTCCACGTGGTGTCAGCACACCCACAAGATGTTAGGGAGGGAGTTCCAGGATTTTGACCCAACCACAGTGAAGTAACAGCAATATATTTTCAAGTCAGAGTAGCTTGGAGGGCAACTTGTTTGTTGGTAGTGGTCCCACGTGTCTGCTGACTTTGTCCTAGGAGACGGTAGTGGTCCGGTGTTTGGAACCTATAGTCTAAGGAGTCTTGATGAATATCTGCAGCACATCTTGTAGATGATATACACTGCTACTTGAGGAATGTGAAGGAGGGAATTAATGTTTGTGAAGGTGATACCTATCAAGTGGGCCGCATTGTGATCGTGTTAAGGTGCAAGTGTTTTTGGAACTGCACTCATCCAAACAGCTGCAAAGCATTCTGTCACACTGACTTGTGTCTTGTAGGTGGTTGTTAGGCTTTGGGGAATCAGGTGGTGCTGCAGGATCCCTAGTCTCAGACCTGTTTTTGCAGCATCAGTATTTATTTGATTAGTCCAGTTCAGTTATTGGTCAATGGTAACCCTCAGGACAGTGATAATAAAATCATAAAAGTAGGCCATTCACTACTTTGAGACTGCTTTGGCATTCAAAACAAACAGGGCTAATCTGACCTCACTACCACTTTCCTGCATTTTCCCCATAAACCTCGATTTGCCTACTGATCAAGAATTTATTTATTCATAGTCTTAAAAATACACAAGGACTCTAACCCCACAGTTCTGTGGCAAGGTGTTCCAAAGACTCTCAACCAGAGAAGAAATTTCCCCTTATCAGAGTTTCAAATCGGTGCCCATTTATTTTGATACTATCCCCTTTAACTCTGGACTCTCCCACGAAGGGGAGCATCCTGTCAGTATTTACCCTGTAAAAGTATCTTAATAATCCTATATATTTCAATGAGATCACCTATCACTGATCTAGCCTCCAGTGAGTAGCAGGGATATAGCCTCTATACCAGGGATTAGTGAACCTTCCCAAAATACCTCCAATAAAATAATATCTTTCCTTAAATAAGGGGATTAAAACCGCTCACAGTACTCCAGATGTGGTATCTGGACCACATCTATACCTTGTACTATTGCGATCAGACTTCTCTATTCTTATACTCCAGCCTCCTTGAAATAAGGACCAACAATTCCATTAGCCTTCCTGGTTACCTGCTGCATCTGTGTGCTGGCTTTCTATGTTTCATGTGTAAATCCCCCACATCCCTTTGTGTTATACACTTAATGGTAAGGTCCCAGAGAGTGTTGCTGAACAAAGTGACCTTGGAGGCAGGTTCATAGTTCCTTGAAAGGGGTGTCTCAGGGTCAACAGTAAAGTGAAGGAGGCATTTGGTGTGCTTGCCTTTATTGGTCAGTGCACTAAGTACAGGAGTTGAGAGGACATGCTGCAGCTGTACAGGACGCTGGTTAGGCCAATTTTTGGAATACTGCATTCAGTTCTGGTTTCCCTGCTATAGGAAAGTTGTGAAACTTGAAATGGTTCAGAAAAGATTTACAAGGATGTTGCCAGGGCTGGAAATTTGAGCTATAGGGAGAGGCTGAAGATATTTTCCCTGGAGGCTGCGGGGCGACCTCATAGATGTTTATAAAATTACGAAGGGCATCGTTAGGGTGAATAGTCAAGGTCTTATCCCCAGTTTGGGGAAGTCCAAAACTAGAGGGGATAGGTTTAAGGTGAGATGGGAAAGATTTAAATGGGACCTAAGGAACAACTTTCTCGCACAGAAGATGACGCGTGTATGGAATAAGTTGCCAGAGGAAGTGGTGGAGGCTGCTAAATAACATTTAAAAGGATGGGTAGACGAATAGGAAGGGTTTAAGAGGGATATGGGCCAAATGCTAGCTAATGGGACTAGATTAATTTAGGATATCTGGTCGGCAGGGATGGGTTAGACTGAAGTCTGTTTCCATGCTGTACAGCTCCATGACTATTTAAATAATACTCTGTGCTTTAGTGTAAGATTCAGTGACATTAATGCTGTTGAATGTCGAGACAATAGCTAGATTCTCTCTTTTGGAGATCACCATTTCTTGGCACTTGTGTGGCACTAAAGTTACTTGTTAGTTGTGAATCTAAACGTAGATATCTTCTGGCAACATATATGTGACATGCATTGCTGTGGTTTCAGTAAGAATATTATAATAGCAGTGATACCAATTCTTGGTGATAAACCAGTCCAAGACCTAGCTCAATCAATTTGTTTTTTTAAATACCAAGGAAATGTCGATACGAACCTCTCTCTTGAATTCCTTAATGATGTACTTGAGTAAGGCCTGGTCAAAGTCCTCACCTCCCAAGAAGGTATCTCCATTTGTGGATTTTACTTCAAAAACTCCTTTCTGAATTTCGAGCACAGAAATATCAAAGGTACCACCACCCAGATCATAGACAGCAATGCTGTAAAGAAATCAAACAAGTTCAATAAAACAAAAACTTCAACACTACATTTAGTTCTTATGAGTTTACTATAAGCAAATCAACAGGCAATTTGTGAGCTTCACTTTAGCTATTATATTTTTAAACAAGGTTTTACTTTAACTTACAATATTTCAGTCATTTATTAGAAACAAGATCAGCTGTTCAAACACAATTGTCTGACTTGTATCTGAATCCTATTTACTCAAACATTTTTCGCGTACCTGGATATTCTTACCTAGCAAAAGAATATCCAGCCAAGTCTAGAAAGTTTAATTGACAGGATGCCTACAGCTTTTTGAAGTAGTTGCAAATTTCCAATATTCTTTGTGTAGAAAAAGAAATTTCCTATTTTACTCCTATAAGTTCTAATATATCCCTACTTGCATAGAATCAGGTGGGTTAGTGCAATAAATCAATGGACGACCACACAAGCTGCCTCCTACTCCAATAAATATATCCTGCTTATCTTTTCTCCTTCATATACATATTTAGTTTCTCTTCAAATGCACTGGTACCATTTGCTTCAACAAATATTCCCCCTAAGTTGCGTACATGTGCAACCATGGCTGTGCAGTCGTGTGTGCGCGCATGAATGCATGGCCACACAACAAAATCCCCAGACACCAGACACTGACGTTAACAGTGTGCAACAACTTTTGATCATTAGCATATGAAAGTCAGGCCAATAGCAGAGTGAAGAAATTTCCTGTAATGTTTTATTGCACTAGTAGACAATTGATTTTATGGCCCATTGTTTCAGACCAACATAAAGTCAAATTATCTTTTCTTCATTTACAAGTTCATCATTTTTACGAAGACCACCATCAGCTGACATGTCAGCTCTTCTCCTCTGACAGTAAAGTATCCTTTCCTGATAGTTATACTGGTGCAGTTCCAGCAAAAGTCTCATTTGGGATACCCCACCACAGGAAATGATTCTGTATTTAGCTTCATCATTTTGAAGACTTCAGTCCTTCTCTCAACCTTCTAAATGCAAGGCAACGTCACCAAAACTTAATGCTTCGGGCGCTGGTGGCATTCTGGCTAAGCCGCACTGCACCCTTTTCCAAGGCCATTCGCTTTTCCAAAAACTAAATGCCCAATCCGACTGGAGTGCCATGCAACTGAAATACAACTACCCCACTATCAAATTTGAATCTCCCATACTAAAAAGGTAGAGCTGTATTTACTTCAAGTATCAGCATTAGTTTTTGATTGGTGTACAAGGACATCTACATCCTGTTCCTCCACAACTCTGGGCACTTAGCATTTAGAAAATATTCAGTTTTGACTCTCATTCAGAGAGAACCTTTATTCACAATGAACTCCATCGGTTATCCACTTAGGCTATATTTCTCTGCAATTTAACGTTACCTTCAATCTTGGGTTTTATGACTTTCTGCAACTAAACCTTTAATCTGTATTGATAAACAGAAACACCAAGAAATCAGGGAAGATATCCCATTTGTCATTTCAACCAATTACCATCTTCTGCCATAAGGTTACCTCCAATTCCACATATTCTCAATTTTGCCAAGTTAATCATAGAGGATTACTGCAGTATTTTGTACAAATTTCTACAAATAACAGACCTTCCTCTAATTGCTTTTAACTTCATGTAACAAGACCAGATTAGCCAGAAACTACCTGACCTCCATAGATCTGTAACGACCCATTTGCTGTAATTTATATTAAACCCAACCATGTACCATTTACGTGGTACATCCACCCCTTAAATTATAGATAACACTTAATTTATCAATTCAAAAGCACAAGGAGCTTGAAGGCTCAGGTTGTAAAAGCAGGGAAGCTACTGGTCCATAAATTAAAATTTAAAACACGTTACGATTTTTCTAAAAGTTAGGTGTAGATGTATTCCTTTTAATTGGCGAGGATCACAAAGACCACCTAACCACAAATAGTCTAACATTTTGCCTGCTTTTTAATCCACTGCATCATCACTGGTCACTAGGATGAACCTTCAGATGTGCAAAATCACTACATAATGGCATTCAGAAACGGCTTCTTTACAGGGTTTCAAAGCCCTGTGGTGACCCATGTTTTATCACTCTACACAGAACAGACAAACATTCCACATGACATACAGAACATACAGAGCCTCTTCTCTATTAGCTTTCTTATCACAGTATCATGTTGCGGGAAATCGAGGGAGTGGCTATAGCAGTACAACATTGCAAGCTAATTTCCTACTTTGAAAGTGATAGCAAAGGAAAGAAAAAGTAATGCCTCTGAACAAAGCCTAACTGGGTCTTGTTATTGTTTTCTACTGATAGTGAAGTCTGCACTAGTAACTAGCAGTTTGGACAGGACATTTGATATGTGCAATTTGATAGCGTGGAGGACTAAAGGGGAGCAAGAAATGAATGCACTGCAGTCAACATACAGCTCACCCCGAACGATTCCAGTACAACTGCGGGAGACAAATGGCAATGAGAAGAAAAATGGCAGTCCTTTTCCTTTCAAAAAGGAGACAAATTTGTTTACGAATTAGAAGTTTTACTCTTTACGTACACTTTGTCTTCTGTCTTATCTAATCCATAAGCAAGAGCAGCTGCTGTGGGCTCATTGATGACTCGCAGAACGTTTAACCCAGAGATCTGTCCGGCATCTTTCGTAGCCTAGATAAGACAGTGTCATAATGTCATAATTATTGAAGGCGTAAATAAATGTATCCATTTCTGTTGCAGGAAGTAACAAAACATTATGGTGTAAATTGGAATATTGTGAACATACAGCTACCAGGCATTTTCAACCACAATTAAAGCACAAGACCTGAAACTTTGAGATTTCAATCTCCTTTCACTTTTGTATAAAGATCTCCATTGTTTAACAGCCAACATTTGGTGTAATACTGAGGACATGTAAAATTAAAACGCATTTACAATGTAATAAAGCAGAGCACACTCTCAAGAGACAGCTTATTTCACTTCTGAAGCCAAAATGCTATGCGATTTCTTAACAACAATGAACGTGCAAACAGTAAATTCAAAAACAATTAAACCAATTTAAAAACCTTTTGTTTTTACCTGTCTTTGGGAGTCATTGAAATATGCAGGCACCGTAATAACAGCATTCTTTGCCGTCTGTCCCAAGTAACTCTCTATAAGCAGAAAGTTAACATCAGAATCCTTCAATGTAACTTAATCCATGTCTGTTTAAATGATATTGCAAAGTAATAATGCTACCGCAGGACAGATTTCTACTGTTGTCCAAGAATGCATGAGGAAACTGATCCAAGATTGGTCGGTATTCATTAGATAACATTGTTGTTTACACAAACTACTCAAATCTATTGACCGCACAGAAATGTGAAAAACTTAACTAAGTTGAAACAGACATAAAACTTCTGATTCTTTACCAAATGCAAGGTTTTAAACTTGAACAGGTTCAAAGCTTGGCCTTTATTGTTCCCACCTGCTGTTTCCTTCATCTTCATCAGGACAAACGCCCCAACTTGGCTTGGAGAGTACATCTTCCCATGAGCTTCCACCCAAGCGTCACCGTTAGACGCACGCACAATTTTATATGGCACATTTTTTCTATAAATAATTTGTAAATAGAAATCATTTATTGTTGTCGCAGAATCAAAATATTAACCTTAAGGCTATAAGAAAGAATTTTGTCAAAAAAATGTTAAACTTACATATCTTTCTGCACTTCAGCGTCATCGAAACGTCGCCCAATCAATCGTTTTGTGGCATATAAAGTGTTCTTAGGGTTGGTTACAGATTGTCTTTTGGCCGGCATCCCAACCAAGCGTTCACCATCAGCTGTAAAAGCAACTACTGAGGGAGTTGTTCTGGCACCTTCTGAATTTTCAAGAACCTGGAATATAGCACAAAAATATCTTAACATTTAAACAACAGGAACACACTGTAATTGGGTCCAGTAAGGAAAGGTGTGCACAAAAATAAAACCATTCCTATTCAGACGGGACTCTCAAAATACCATGACAATACATCAGTGACTAGTGCCAATGAGCATAAGCATAAGCATTCAGAATTTCCTACCGTGTGATGCAGCCTTATTAACTGATTTAGCTTAGGTCAGGTATTTAACAGAAATAACCACCAAGACAAATTCTAGTCCAATAATGGATACGAAAGTTTATCACACTCCCAAGACATCCACTTAAGAATCAATTACAATTCATAAGCTGACAAACTTTTCATAGTCGTAGCCTTAATACAAGATTTATTTATCTGCAATACAAAGGATTGCTGCTTCTCTGAGCATCAATTTTTCAACCAATGGTTCAATTTCTGGAGTTAAAGAGCTTGAACTATCCCAAAGAGTATAATGGAGTATTCAAAATTAAACATGAAATGCAAGATTCAGAGAAATGAAGTACAGATCAAAGAGAAGGCATTATATTATCACATGATATTTGATGGCAGTGATGAATGCATTGGTAGCAGAATCTAACAGTTGCTCAGTAGTAGAGTTGGGCAAGAGTCTGCAAATTGCACAGACTTTTCAGCATTACGCCAAATGTAGGAACAATTTTCACTAGAGCAGAGAGAACTGAAGTAAGATTTAATAGCTTAAAACTCATGGATATTTTTGAACTGCATGAATAAGGCAAGATGCCCTTGTTGGAAGAATTGATGACAACGGATTATGGATTTACACCCATCAAAGAATGGCTAATTCTGCAGTATTTATGAAAGATGCAATGTTTTGATGTAGGGAATTGCAGAGACCACTACCACCAACTTTCCTAAATGATGCAATATGAAAATTAAAGGGCATTTCTACCACATCCTCCACTCCTGACTCCAATCTCTTGCTTCTTATTCAATCCATAGCATTTGACAAGGTATCTCACAAAAGGGTAAGTTATAAGAGCCCGTGGTGTTGGTATAGATAGAGAATTGGTTTATGGGCAGGAAACAGAGTGGGGATAAGGGGGTTCTTTTTCAGATTGGAGATCTGTTGTGACCAGTGGGGTTCTATGGGCATCAGTGCCAGGACTGCAACTGTTTACAAAATGTATTTAATGACTTGGAGGAAGGAGTGAATCTACCATAGCCAAACTGGCAGACAACACAAAAATAGGCAGAAAGATAGACTGCGGGAGGGATACAAAAAAATTTAGAGATTTTGATAATTTAAGTGGCAAATGGAGCACAATGTGGTAAAACACTAAACTGTTCATTTTGGAAGAGAGAACAAAACAACAATATTATTTAGAATGGAGAAAAACTCCTGAAAGTTGCAAAATAAAGAGATGTAGGGGTATTTGTACTCAAAACACAAAGTAGTACACGGGTGCAACAGTAATCAGGAAGGCTAATGGAATGTTGACCTTTATTTTATGGAATTGGAGTATAACAGTAGGATGTCTTACTGCAACTGTTCAACACGGTGGTGAGACCGCATCTTAAGTACCGTGGACAGTTTGGATCCCCTTTCTTAAGGAAAGATATAATTTGATCGGAGGCAGTTGACAGAATGCTCAGGAGGATGATCACTAGTTATGGAGTCTTGTGAACAAAGGCAAAACTGGTTGAAACTATACTCATTGGAATCAAGCGTTAAAGGGAAAACACAGGAAACTAGAAGCGAGGAATGCTGGATCAACCATGATTCTGCTAAATGGCAAAGCAGTCTCAAGTGGCCAAACAACCTACTCCTGATCCTATTTCTTCTAGTCTTATAGCTCAATGCCACATTTGATTCCAGATTTCATCAACACCCAGTTCAGCTTCACCAACTCATCCTGTCTATGAAACCTACAACATACTGTACGAGAAAAGATTTAGAAATGCTTAGCTGGTACATCAGAATCTGTACAGACAGAACCTGTCAACATTTTCAGAATGCTGAAGAGTATTTCAGTACTTCACCGCTGAAGACTTTGATGAGTTGCGATAACCTACCTTTGCTTGTTTGCCCTCCATTACTGCAACACAGGAATTGGTTGTACCCAGGTCAATTCCAATAACAGCACCTTTAATAGCTTCAGACCTGAAAAACATCAAGGTACAAACATGGACCCGCACTTTCAGTTCTTTCACGGTTATAACCCTCAAGCAAAACGTAACATATATTCTAAACAAGAGCTTGAAATAGTCAGCACACTGATATCTAATTATGAATGAGAACTGACCCTGCACAATTCCATCCTAACGTCATCTGCTGTTACTTAACATTGTTATGTACCTTATTTTGGCAAAGCTCTAAGTCATATATTGGTCATGCTACTGAACAAATGATTCAAAGAATGAAAATTCAAATTCCAGCACTGCTTTTGACTACACCTGCACTTACTCGAACCTAGATGTAATAAACAGATCCCTGCTTTTTTGTAGAAAGGGCATGAACACACATTACACCTGTTTCTACTCAATAAAATAAACAATAGCCACTTAGTTCATTGCACTTGCCAAATATTTAGTACATGTTCTAAATATGGCGTCCCTCTTTAATTGACATTGTTGCGAACTATCCTGAAGAGCGCAAAACAAAATGCTTTGGTAAAATGTATCTTTTTAAAGCAAACTTCAAGCTGTGAAAGTGTTAACTGACTTTTCTTCTTAAAAAAGTATGGAAATTACAAGTTGGTTATCATTAAAATGACCACGAAGCTATAACGTTGCTGAAAACTCCCATGGGCTCAAATATGCAGCTGGGAAGAACCTGGGATAGGTTTATGGTGAAGGAGAAAAGATTTAAAGTGGACTTGATGGGCAACTTTTCCCATGCAGAGGGTACTGCGTGTATGGAAGGAGCTGCCAGAGGAAGTGGTGGAGGTGTCGTAGAGGCAGATGTTCAACACGGAAACAGATCCTTCGATCCAACTCCTCCATGCCAACCAGATATCTGAAATTAATCTGGTCCCATATCCCACCAAACTCTTCCGATTCACGTACCCATCCTTTTAAATGTTGTAACTGTACCAGTTTCCACCACTTCCTCTGGCAACTCATTCCATTCGTGCACCACCCTCTGTGTGAAAAAGTTGTTTCTTAGGTCCCATTTAAATCTTTCCTTTCTCACCTCAAACATATCTCCTCTAGTTTTGGACTCCCCACACTGGTGAAAAGACCTGACTATTCACCATAACAATGCCCGTCATGATTTTACAAACTTCTACGAGGCCACGCCGCAGCCTCTGATGCTCTAGGGAAAATAGCCCAGCCTCTCCCTATAGCTCAAATCCTCTAACCCTGCCAACATCCTACCATGCAGAACCTCGTCAAATGTCTTTTTGAAGTTAGTAAAGACAATGTTCATCCCTCTACCTTCAAGCTTCCTTGTCACTTCTTCAAAAAGCTCAATCAAGTTAGTGAGACACGATTTCCCATGCAGTTATGTTGACATCCCTAATCAGTCCATGCCTTTCTAAATACTTGTAAATCCTGTCCTTCAGAATCCGCTAAACAACTTACCCACCACTGGCATCACGCTCACTGGTCTATAGCTCCCTAGCTTTTCCTTACGACCTTCTTAAATAATGGCACCACGTTAGCCAACTTCCAGTCTTCTGGACCACACTTCTGGCTATCGATGCTGAGGTATTTGTATCAACAGGCCCAGCAATCACTTCCCTAGCTTCCCACAAAGTTCTAGGGTACATCTGATCAGGTGCCAGAGTTTTATCCACTTCTATGCGTTTTAAGATGTCCTGCACCACCATCTCTTCTATAATACGGACATTTTTCAAGATATCATTATTTATTTCCCCAAGTTCTCTGGCTTCCATACCCCTGTCCACAGTAAATACTAATATGAAATACTCAATAGTATCTCAACCATCTCCTGCAGTTCCACACATAGGCGGCCTTGCTGATCTTGAAGGGGCCCTATTCCCTCCCTAGTGACTCTTTTCTCCTTAATGTATTTGCAGAATCTCTTTGGATTCTCCTTAACCACATATGTCAAAGCTATCTCAGGTCCCCTTTTGCCCTCCAGATTTCTCTCGAGTATACACCAACTGCCCTCACATTCTTGTGGGAATTCACTCAATTCCTGCTGTCTATACATGACATATGCTTCCTCCTTTTTCTTGAGCAGAGCCTCATTTCTCTACACATCCAGCATTCCCTATAGTTACCAGCATTGACTTTCATATTTGACAACAACGTACTGTCTCTGGACTCTCTTATCTCATTTTTTGAAGGCTTCCCACTTTCCAAACGTCCCTTTACCAGCAAATATCCACCTCCAATCAACTTTTGAAAGTTCTCATCGAAAACCGTCAAAACTGGCCTTCTTCCAATTTAGAACTTTAACTTTTAGATCACATTTATCCTTTTCCATGACTATTTTAAAACTCAGAATTATGATTACTGGCTCCAAAGCGCTCCTCCACTGACGCCTAAGTCACTTGTCCTGCCTCATTTCCCAAGAGAAGGTCAAAGTTTGCTCCTTCTCTAGTAGGCACATGCACATATTGAATAAGAATATTTTTTATGCACACAAATTCCACCATCCAAGTCCTTAACACTGCGGCAGCCCCAGTCTATGTTTGTAAAGTTAAAATCCTCTACCATTAGAACCGTATTATTCTTAGAGATAATTGAGTTCTCCTTACAAATTTGCTTCTCAATTTCCCACTGACTATTAGGTCATCTATAGTACAATGCCAATAAGGTGATCATCCCTTTCTTATTTCTCAGTTCCACCCAAATAACTTCACTGGACATACTCCCTAGAATTGTAAGTACATCTATAATGTTAACTGTAACAAAAAAAAAAAACACCACTCCCCTTCCTGTCATGCGCCTCCCCCCCGCCCATCCCACCCCCAACCTTTCTATCCTTACTCTAGCATCAATACCCTGAAACATTAAGCTGGCAGAACTGTTCATCCCTGTAATAGCTATGATATCCAAGTCCCATGTTCTAAACCTGAGCTGATCTGCCTTACCTGTTCGGCCTCTTGCACTGAAATAAGTGCAGTTTAATTTATCAGTCCTGCCTCGTTCTCTACCTTGTTCCTTCCTGCCTTCACTGTTTGACTTACTCCTTTTCTCAACTGCACTAGCCTCAGACAGGGTACTATTTGAACATTTAAAAAGCATCTGGATGGGTAAATGAATATGAAAAGCTTAGAGAGATATGGGCCAAATGGGACTAGATTTTTTTTTATTCATTCACGGGATGAGGCCATCACTGTACCGACAGCATTTATTCTCCAGAGGGCGTTAAGTGCTGACCACATTGCTCTGGGTCTGGAATCACGTGTAGGCCAGACCAGGTCAGGATGGCAGTTTCCTTCCCTAAAGGACATTGGTGAAACAGATGGTTCCCCCCACCCCCAAAACAATCGACAATGGATTCACAGTCATCATTAGATTCTTAATTCCAGATATTTATTGAATTCAAATTCCGCCAGCTGCCGTGCCGGGATTCGAACCCAGATCCCCAGAATGTTATCTAGGTCTCTGGATTAACAGTCCAGTGATAATACCACTAGGCCATCGCCTCCCCCAAATTAGGATATCTGGTTGACGTGGACACATTGGACCAAAGTGTTTGTTTCCATGCTATATGACTATCCTTGAACTGTGAATAAAACCTAGTAAGATATTTTTTAAAAATGCAAAGCTGCAAAAATTCAATGACGACACTCCCACGTGCACACAAAGGCAGACCGCAAAGTCATAAACACAAGGCACTAGCACCAAACATCAGAATGGGAGACACTTTACTCTCCTCACAATAATCCAAAAATTTGACAGGTTCAGCTCTTCAGAAACTTTATCAATCTACGGTGGGCTTTAAGTATCCTTTCCAAGTCCTCCAGGCCTACAAAACATTTAAAATTTCAAACTCACTTAGAACACCAGTCAGAGTCATTACAACATGGAAACACATCCTTCACTCCAAGTAGTCCACATCAACCACGTTCCCAAACTGAACTAGTCCCACCGCAGGCGGTTAACCCATATCCCTCCAAACGTTTCCTTTTCATGAATTTATCCAAATGTCTTTTAAATGTTGTAACTGTACCTGTATCAACGACTTCCTCTGGCAATTCATTCCGCAGAAAAACCACTCTGTAACAAAGTTGCCCCTCATGCCCTTTTCAAATCTTTCTCCTCTCACCTTAAAAATACTCCCGTAGCCTAGTTTTGAAGTCCCCCACCCTAGAGAAAAAGACCTTCGTCATTCACCTTATCTATGCTCCTAATGATTTCATAAACTTCAGTAAGGTTACTCTACAACCTCCCATGCTCCAGAGGAAAAAAGTCAGTCTTTCCTGTCTATTTTTGTATCTCAAACACTCCATTCCCAGCAATATCCTGGTAAATCTTTTCTGAACGCTCTGCAATTTAATAACATCTTCCAATACAAGGGCAACCAGAAAAGCATATAGTACTCCTGAAGAGGCCTGCCAACATCCCGTACAGCAACAACCGGATGTCCCAACTCCTAAAGTCAGTGGTCTGAACAATGAAGGCAAGCGTGCTAAATACCTTCTTAACCACACTGTCTGCCTGACACAAATTTCAAAGAATTATGTACCTGAACCCAGAGGTGTGTCTGTTCTACAACACTTACCCAGGGGCTTACGATTAACTGTATAAATTCTGTCCTTGTTTGCATTACCAAAATTAAACTCCATCTGCTACTCCTCAGTCCTTGAAGGAGACATCAGCATTTTGAAATCAACAAACAGATGACTATGATTCAAGGCTACAAGTCTTTAAGCAAAGAATAGAGGCTGAACCATGAGAGTGCTACTGTGCATTTATGACTGATCACCTCAGAATCCTGACATGACAGATTTGATTCACTGTGATTATCTACGACATAAAATTATTTGTTATAATATTAAGCTCATTCTACTACTAATACTAATAGTTACTGGCAGGCAGTAACAAGATAAATTACATTACTGAGTACCCAATAAAAACTTACGCATAATTGCGCCTTGCCAATGATCGAAGGACATCCTGGCTCAGCCCGTTCCAATGGCCCTGCAAAATAAACATTTTAGCATTAACACTTCTCAATCATTTGCCCCTTTCATTTCTGACTACAGAGACCAATTAAGCCTTTCTTATAAGGAGGGGCTGTTGACTAACTCCAAACAGCATCACTTCTTGTGCAACTACAGTGCAAAGGTGAAACTAATAAATTACCCACAATACTTGCCAATGACAAAAACCTAGTCTGCAGTTTATCCCAATTCTAACATCCCTCTCTAAAATAAGAATCAAATGACTCCTCAAAAAACATAAGTGACAGAAAGGAATGGTGTGGCTGACCATGTCATAGACAAGAGGTTGAGAGAGTGCATCAGTCACAAGTGATGGCACTTGTCACTTTAAGGCTGTTTAAGCATAACTAATGTTAAGCTTGTTTTCCCGAGATTCCGTATTTGAATAGTTAATTGAGAGATTCATCACATCAAAATCAGATTAAATTTAATCCTAGCTTTCAGAGGTGAATGAATACCATTTTAATGCATCAAGGTTATTGCATCAGATACAAAAATAGAGATTGCTGGAAAAGCTCAACAAGTCTGACTGCATCTACGGGGAGAAATGACCCTTCCTCGAGAATGCTGCATCAGATTTTGGCTGATTCCCACTCTCCTGCTTGGAGTATCTTCATGATTTCACACACACACATGCATGTCCTAAAACTAATATTCTTCCGTGTTCTGGATCTCCTGTCAAATCCTCGTATCTGTTAAATCACCAATCTTCTACATTCAAGTGCACAAACGCCAAATCTGCTCACAATGTGACCCTCGTCGTTTGAATGATTTTCTTTCGGGTGGGTGGTGAAGGAGAGGGAAACAGAGGGATCGCTCGGACTTAAACCAGGCGCCAGGACCCACGGAGCTGAGGAAGGGTCATCGGACCCGAAATGGTAACTCTCGACACTTTCTTCACAGACGCTGCCGGGCTTTTCCAGAAACTTCTGTTTCTGTCCACGGGGCTGAAATCTCGCTCTTGCTGGGGCACCATGTGCGAAGGTGAAACCGTCGGGAAACGAGGAGCTGGACCCGGGGGGGGAAGCTGCCTCACGTCTCCGGGATTCAGAGAACGGCCACGATGGGAGGAGCGTGTTGAAGGTCAGGGCCGTATTCGGGAGAAGGGGGGGGAAAAGAGAGACAGAGGAGGAGTGCGGCTGGGAACGAGAGGGACGGACTGGGACAGAGGCCTAGGCCCGGCTTCAGCCCCGAGGCCTCGGCATCCTCCTCCCTGCTCTCCCCACCCCACGCCCCAACATGCCTCCTTCAGCCAGTCCCACGGCCCCTTCCCCTTTCTCCCCCACCGCCCGATTCCCCTTTCGCTTACCGTGCCGGCGGCGGCGGCCAGACGCCGAGAGGCCGAGCGCACCAGGTACAACATGGCGGTGGCGGCGGTTGCTAGGGTTGTCCGTGCGGAATGAGGGTCCGGGCGGCTCCGGAGAAGAAGAAACAGCGAGGCGAAGGCGGGTCCGCTCGAGAATCGGCTCCGGGGTATCCACGGGCTCGCGCTCCAGCGACGCTCTGGGCAGGCGCGACCGCTCGAGCAGCTTCTGGAAGATTCCGGCAACCCCACGTGCTCACTGCTGCCGTCAGGGGCCGTCGAGGAAGGACCGGCCTCCCGTCCCCTCCCCTCCGGCTCTCACCGACACCGTGCCTGAACAGGGAGCGTGATACCTCAAGGCTTCTCCTCGGGATCGCAGACGCAGCGACCGGAGCGGTTCGGGATTCGAGGGAAGCGAGCCTTGTGCTCGATGTTTTCGTTTCTTTAAAAAATTAACAAACAGGCGCCGGATGGGCGTCTCTGGGTCCTCGCGCATGAAGGTGACAGGAGGTCAGAGGATTGCAGGGAGTTTCATCAGGCAGCAGCACAGGGTCAGGGGTCAGCATCAGGAGGTCAGAGGATTGCAGGGAGTTTCATCAGGCAGCACCACAGGGTCAGGTGTCAGTATCTGGCAGCACCAAAGAGTCAGGGGTCAGCATCAGGAGGTCAGAGGATTGCAGGGAGTTTCATTGGGCAGCACCACAAGGTCACGGGTCAGCATTAGGGGTGTCAGTGCTGGCAGCGTCTGGGGGTTATAGAGGCCAGCACCAAGAGGTCAGATTATAGCAGGGAGTTTCATCAGGCAGTGTCAGAGGTCAGCACTCGTACCCATTTGGGGGTTAGAGGTCAGTACCAGGGGTTCAGATTATTACAGGGAGTTTTACCAGGCACCAGTAGAGGGCCAGAGGTCAGCACCAGCAACATTTGGGCGTTAGAAGTCAGTACCAAGGATTCAGATTATTCCAGGGTGTTTCGCCAGGCACTAGTAGAGGGTCAGAGGTCAGCACCTGGGGTTAGGCGTCAGCATCAGGAGATCAGGGTTTTGCAGGCTGTTTCACCAGGCAGCATTTGGGGGATTAGGAGTCAGTACCAGCAGTATCTAGAGGTCAGCACCAAGAGTCAGATTATAGCAGGGAGTTTTTCCAGGGTGGTCAGGTGTTAGCATCAGGAGGTCAAGAGTATTGCAGTAGGATTCATCAGGCAGCAGGGGGGTCAAAGGTCAGCACCAGTTTCTACACAAATCCATTTATGCCCTCTCAGTGGCTGGACGCACGCAAAAGATGAACTTGTCTGGACACATAGGTCAGACATTAGAGATAACACAGTGTAGAACTGGAGAAACACAGCATGCCAGGCAGCGTCAGATAAGCAGGAAAATTGACATTTTGGGTCGGGACCCTTCTTCAGACATCAGCTTTGTTTTTAATTGTAGGGTGTCCTCATTCCTCACCATTCTAAAGTCAAAATAAATGATTGGGTCACTTAATGAAACTGTCTTTTCTTTCGGTTCTCCCTCACATCTGATTTTGAAGGATTCAGGTGCAAATGCCACCACCAGGACTTAAACACAGAAATCTGGGCTCGCACTCCATTGTAGTGCTGGCCGAATGCTATTTTGTTAGAAGTATTGTCTTTCAGATGAGCTGCAAAACTAAGCCTACAAAATCTGCTTCCCTGTATATACATAAAAGATACACATCAACAACACAGTGGTTATCCCCAAAGTCTTGGCCAATATTTAGTCATTTAAATCAACACACACAGTAAGGGACAATAAAGGATATTCTATTCTGTACAAAGACTATCTGCTCATTGTCATGGAGATGTGTTTGAAGGACAGGACTGGCAGCTCAGAATTTGGGGATATACAATCTTTAGTGGAGATGGGACAAGGAGGAGTATAAAAGAGAAGGTGGTTTTGCAAGATTGATCAAGGAATCAAGTTCTGCATGGAGGATGAATGATAGAAGGTTCCTCAAATTTCACCATATTGGTAGTACTTAAAAAGTGAGCAATCGTTTTGCTGGTAACATAGTATAGACTCCCAGTCAGGGAGTCATAGAAAGATGGATATGTATGCAAAAGCTGTATCTTAATTGACACATGAACTGGAAGCAAACATAGGGATAGAAACCGCGTATGGGAGCAGGGCTAAATAAGGATTGGGAATTGGTGCAGGTTTGGTGAGCAGAAGGTCCTGTTCCAGCGCTGTATTGTATTGTTTTGTATAACATCGTATAAGTGTTAAAAAAAATTAGAGTAATTACACAGGAAGGGATTTCAACTTTCCCAGTGTTGACTGGGACAGACAAAGTCCAAAAAACTTGGAGCAGAAATCTTAACACATGTCAAGGAGTGTTTTCTAAGCCAACACATAGAAACACCTACAAGAGGGGGGTGTCGTACTCAAATTAATTTCAAGATAGGTAATAAGCGGAGAGGGGGCAACTTTAAAAGAGATTTGCAAGGCACATTCTTTACACAGAGGGTGGCAGGTGACTGGAACACGCTGCCAGAAGAGGCGGTAAAAGCAGATAGGATAGCAACATTTAAGAGGCGTTCAGACAGATATGAACAGGCAGGGGAATATGGAACATGGCATCATGGTTAGCACAGATATGGTGGGCTGAAGGGTGTGTTCCTGTGCTGTACTATTCTACATTCTTCTGTGAAAGGAGCTAGCCAAGTGGTAGGTGTAACAGTGGGGGAGTGTTTTGATGTTGATGATAATAATTCAATAAGATTTAAAATGACTGTGGATAAGGATAAAGATGGACTGGAAATAAAATTTCTCAGATTGGGAAGGCCAATTGTAATAAGGTAAGACAGGATCTGGCCAAAGTGCACTGAGAATGGCTACTGGTAGGAAAATCCACATCAGAGCAGTGGGAAACATTCAAAAGGGTAATAATGAGGGTGCAAGGCCAACATTCCCCTAAAATTGAAGGGTGGAACTGACAATACCACATAAACCTGGATTTCAATGGATGTACAGGATTCAATTAAGGGGGTAAAAAAGGAAGCTTGTGCAAGATAGTAAAGGCTCAGAACAGCAAATACCCTCGAGAAGTGCAGGGGGTGGTTGAAAAAATACATTAGGAGAGTGAAAAGGGGACATGAAAATATGTTGGTGGATAATGTTGAGAAAAATTCAAAGGTATTTTATGAGTATATTAGGGCTAAGAGAATAACCAAGGAAAGAGTAGAGCCCTTTAAAGACTAAAGTGGCAATCCGAGTGTGGAGCCAGAAGCTGTAGCTGAAGCTTTAAATTGTTACTTTGCATTTGTATTTACTAGAGAAGGACAATGTTGGTATAGAAATCAGAGAGGGGTCTGTGTAATACTTGAAAATTAATTAGAATTGCATAAGAATTATTTGCAGTTTTAAGCTTGAAAGTGAATAAATCCTCAGGCTGCTGTGGGAGGCAAGGGAGATTGCAGGGATTCTGACATTAATTTTCAAATCCTCCCTGGGCAAAGAAGGGATGCTATAGGACAGTTAATGTCACCAACAAGAAGACATTGTTCGAGGAGGGTATAAATCACTCAGAGATAGTAAGAACTGCAAATGCTGGAGTCAGAGACAACACAGTATCTTCATTTTCTGAAGAAGGGTCCCGACCCGAAACATCAACTTTCCTGCTCCCCTGATGCTGCCTGACCTGCTGTCTTCCTCCAGTTCCACACTTTGTTGTCTCAGTTTGAGAAGTGTAGTAGGGTTACACCAGGTAACTACAAGCCAGCGTGTCTAATATCTGTGATAAGGAAATATTTTGGAAAAAATGAGGGACAAAATTGACTCTCCAAATGGAGATAAAGGATTAATCTCCTTGCTAACAGGCTAAGTTCATTTACAAGTTGATTTGTACACAAGACAGAACACGGAGGGACAACGTGTAATAGCGGTTTGTAAGTACAAGAAAAGTTCATATGTCGGATCTTTAAAATTGCACCCTGGTATGGGATTATGTTCAAAGTACAAGCGTTCATAAATTGTGGACCCCCACCCCTGTAGTTCAATTGATATGGTCTACACAAACTTCAGTAAGAAAGGTCTTGCATGGCAGACTGATTAAGAAGCAAACAGCCAACGGGAGCAAGGGAAATTTGGCAAATTGGATCTAAAATGGGCCTAGTGGCAGGAAGCAATGTGTAGTGGTCAAAGAATACTCTAGTGACTGGAATCCCACGGCCAGTGGGTTCAGTGCTGGATCCCTTGCTGTTTGTTGTGCACATTATTTTTCTGGACACAAATATCAGAGATACAATCAGCAAGTTCACTGATGACATGAAAATTAGTGGTGCAGTAAATACTGAAGGGATGTCCTTCAGACTGCAAAACAACATAGACAGGCTGGTCAGATGAGCGGATGTCCAAATGGAATTTAATCCTGAAAAGTATGAGGTGATGCATTTTGAGAAGACTGACTAGGAGAGAAGTACAAATTGAAATGTAGGAACCTTAGAAATATAGAGGATGAGGCAGACTTTGGTGCGCATGTCCATAGGTATCTCAAGGCAGTCGAACAATAAAAAAAAAACCAATGTGGGATACTTGCTTTTATTAGTCAAGGCATTGACTACAAGAACAAGGAGGTTATGACGGGGGAAAATAGTACAAACTACAGATGCTGGAGAATCTGAGATAACAAGGTGTAGACCTAGATAAACACAGCAGGCCAAGCAGCAGTCAGAGGAGCAGGAAAGCTGATGTTTTGGGCCTAGACCCTTAATGTCAGCTTTCCTGCTCCTCCGATGCTGCTTGGCCTGCTGTGTTCACCCAGCTCTACACCTTGTTGAGGTTATGGAGTTGCATATAACATCAAGTTAGTACTGCATGCAATGACGTGATTGTCGCACTGTAGAAAGGATGTGGTTGCACTGGACAGAGGGTTCACAGGAGATCCACCAGGATGTTACTTGAACTGAAGCTAGGCTCGTTTTCCTTAGAGCAGAGAACCGGAAACTGATTGAGGTGTACAAAGACAGGTAAATGGAGAAACCTTCCCCCGAAGAGGGGTCACATTTTTAGGGTAATCAGGGGGAAATTGGAGGAAAACATTTTTCACTCAGTCATAAGTATTTGGAAGTCATTGTCTAAAAAGGGTGATGGAGGCCAGAACCCTCAAAATCTGTTCAGATGAACATTTGAAAGGCCACATCATACAAGGATACAAGCCATGTGTTAGAAAATAGGATTAGAATAGATGGATAGTTGATGACTGGATGGGCACAATGGGCTGAAGGGCCTGTTCAACTGGAACAAATAGAAATTCTGACTCTCTGATTCTGCTTCTTGAAGAACTCAAATTCTTTTGAGAAGACAGTTTAAATATAGTTGCAAAAATCCTTTAAAGTACTTAATTTAAATGTTTGGTAGTCAAGACCATAACCATGTCCTTTTAAAAGGACATTCAATAATTTAAAATTAGGAAGCAATATTTCAGCTATCACTGACAAAAGCAAACTAACAGATGCTATAAATCAAATAATGGAAAATGCTGGAGCTTAACTGCAGGTCTGGCAGCATCTAACTCAACAGACAGGTCAACAATTTTACTGTAAATACAGCTAAGAATTCTTGTATCTGCTGTTTATATTCTACTTCTATCACCACTATATCACTGCCAGGAATGGAGGGTTTGCGATATTAAAAAAAGGCAAGGCTGGGACTTTGTTCACTGGAGCTTAGAAGGTTGAGGGGTGACCTTATTGAGGTTTATGAAATCATGAGGGGCATAGAAAAGGTGAAATGACAGAAACATTTTCCCTAGGGTAGGGGGCGCATTCAAAACTAGGGGGCATGTTTTAAAGGCAAGGAGGAGAAAAAAAAAATTTAAAAAGTCAGAAGGGGCAACTTTTTTTTTAAAAAAAAAAAATGAAAAAAGACAAAAGACATTTGGATAAGATCATGAATAGGAAAGGTTTGGAGGGATGGGCCAAGCACAGGCAGGTGGGACAAGTTTAGTTTAGGTACATAGTCAGCATGGACTGGTTAGACTGAAGGGTCTGTTTCCATGCTGTGTGACTATCTGCATACACAGGAATACTTATTTTTAGAATTAATTATATTACAAAGTATCACGCTAACCCGGTCTTAAGTGGTTTATGAATTCAGTCATATGTACCCTAGGCCCAAAAATCAGACCAACAGACTGGATAAGACAGTGCTGCACTGCCCTTCTGCAGAAGTGATGGATACAACCTGGAGGTTGTATCATTCCCAATGCACTTTTGAAGCAATTGGAATACTGGGCCAGTTTTTTAAAAAAAAGTATAGTATTGAACTACTTCTAAAATATTAACTCAACCAAAAAGTTGTTGGTTTCAATCAGAACAAAAAAAGATTTAATGTACAATATTTTTGGAGATGCAGACAAAGTAGAGAAAAATGTTTAAGACTGGAAAAGATGATATTTGGCCTTAATTGAATCAAATGCAATTCTCTCCCTGCCCAATTTTTGCCAAAATAAAAGAATACTTTTCTCCCACATGAAAATCAATTTCTTTCTGTACCTGGAATTTTAAAAAAAAAATGCTCCTGGAAGTTTGTGAGGAACAGTGAATCAGGTAAGATATACCAATTGGAAGTAAGAATGGGAAAATGATCTTACTCAAACATACAGGACTTGAGAGGGTGCATACAAGAAGAGTTTTCCTGTTGTCCTCTAGTTTTAGGTATACCCATAAGTTTAAAGATGGAGGAGGAAAAAAATTCTGAGAAGGTCATTAGTTTGTGGAATTCTCTTCTCAATGATGTAGTATCTGCTGTTTTATGGAATTTGTTCAAGGCAAAGGTTATATTGATTTTGACAGACAGTAAGTCAAGCGTTATGGAGAACAGAGAGGAAAGTAGAGATAAGACTTTAACCAGATCATACTGAATGGCTACTCCTGTTCCCAAATTCATACATGCCATTTTTCTGACAGCACTAAATCAGAAGTTCTATCAAATCCAACCTCAGCTGAAACAATTCATCAATTGAATACAAGAACAAATCATTGAGAACAACTCATTTATTCTGGGTACAGAAAACCTTAAAGATGTACCCTAAACATTTTCACCACCGAAGGTCATTGTAGACTTTTAGTAGACAGGCATTTTTAAAGGCAAGTACTTGTGGAAACAAATTTAAGTAAAAATCTTCCATATGTTTTTAAAACACATTAAGCCATTCATAACAATTTAATATTTTACAGTTCAGATAACTAGACATAAAGTCTTAAATTTTAAGGTTGTCAGCCATTAGCATTTAATTGCTATCTCTGCACTTGATCCAAATCAGGAGCAATATTTACAGAGCAGAAATAGTGAGCAAGATCAACAGGAAGACCCCTGAACAAATTGAATGATATCTATGGCATGCCTGGCATTCGTCATATTTGCTGACCCGACCAAAAAAAAAACCTCAATCTTAATGAATTGAAGATTCAAAACCAAGTGCAGAAGGGAAGCTTCAGAAGTCTATTAATGCCAAACCAGGTTGTTAAACATCAAATTTACTCAACATTTCAGAAAAATAAATATGCATAAAGGGCATCAACTTCTCAAAGCCAGAAGTGAGCACAGCAACTTGGATAACAAAGGGCTTTACTAACCCCAACATGTTATTTTCACACTTTATCAAGGCATTGCAATATATTCCAAAAGGGAACAGGTGAATTTCCCTTTAGTTTGAATTTATAGCGGACTGCAAATTCTTTTGCAGTAATGTATTGTCGCAAGTTCAAAGTTTAAAAAAGTTCACATTGAAACTAGTTCCACGTATTTCTTGCACCAATCATTCCAGCTTCTTAATGATGTCTTTAGCAGAGTTTAAGAGCCCCAGGAAGTAACCATCCGTCTCACCCTCTTTCTGCTCTTCAGCAGCCAGCTCCTCATATTCTAATTGGAGCATGTCCAGCAAGGAACTCAGGCCCTGTATAGCCTGGTACTCGCTTCTACAGGAAGAAATCATAAGATTCATGGTCCGTAAAACTTTTTCCCTCGTGTCATGTTCAGTGGATGTCAAGAGCTTGGGAACCAGGGTGCACCAGTCCTGTTCCAGCATAGGGGATAGCAAATTAACCTCATCATATTGACGGCATTTCTCCTGGTGTTGAACACTATTGTCTTCGGTCTCTTGGATAAGTTTCTGCAAAAGAATTCAAACTAAATGGAATATTCACTCAGTTGAAGTTAAAGTTAATAAGCAAGCTATAATGAATTGCTTGCCTTGTACTTCAGCTCAAAGGTTCGACAACCCCATTAGAAAAGTGGGAGATTACAGTTTGCATTGGAACCAAAAAAAATTTGCAATAGCAAACAACTGTCCTCAACTATTTCATTATGCATAATAACATCAACCCGCATCTATAATAGCATATTTTTAACAACAGTCTGAAAGAGTATGTTTAAGAACACTAACAAAGTGAAGCAAACTGAATGAGACTTTAGTGTAGTTAAACTGGGAAAAAAAGTCATTATAGAATAAGTGACTTAAAACAAAAATTATAGATGGTAGTTGTAATTGTAGGAATAGTACACAACTAAAATGTGAGCATGATGCAAATTCTAGTTTTTTGAACTCTTAACAGTCTATTAGTCTGTTTCCTCACCTTCTCCATGACCATGTCATAGAGTAAAGTCATGATTCGAATACGCAGGGACTCCATTCCCTTTGCCTGAAACAGCTGCCCAAGTACCTGCAGGCCTCCAAGTTTCAAAAACTGTTGCTGGGCAAATGGAAAGTGGCGCAATAGTGATGAGAACGCAAAGAGAGCCTGAAGGAAATAAAAGCACGGATAAAGGGAGGCATTTTACCCATGAACACTTTTTGGAAAATCTACAGTTCCTCTCCCTCATTTTTCCCCAAGATTACAACAACATCCCCACTACCTCGGGGTTTTGGCTTCCTGTTAAGGTTCGATGAAGGTTTCTTAATAGTCTATTAACTTTTTACAAGTTTGTGCCAATCATCCTGCAGAATTAGCTCAACTTGAAAATGCTGTTTAAACAGTGTTCCACTAAAAGGGATCTTATACTCAACTGTAAGGTATAATTAAGTGAATATGTAAAACTGGAATCCAATGTGGGGAGGCTAACCAGATATCACCTTCCACCTAAAGCAATGAGAGTAGGAACGAGGAAATGATGCTTCAGTTCTGCAAGGCAGATCTATTCTTGAGTAATGTCTTAAGTTTTTGGCACAAAAAGGCTTTTCTGATCTAGGAATACAGCGCATATTTATGAATTATACCAGAGCTTAATGTTAAACTGAGAGGGTAGACAGTGAATCATTTAGGTAGATATAGGAAAATTAATCAATCTTATCTTTAAATCCAGAATGAGGGGCAGCATTAAAGATTTGAGACAGGGCAACCAGGAAACAGCTCTATAGAAATAGTGAAAATGTAGAATCCTGCAAGCCAAAATCTTGATGTTCGGAGGATTTAAAATTTTAAACGCTGTCCTCAGCGATTTGGTTTGCGATTAGATTTGGTTGTCAAGGGATATGGACCAAAGACAACTAAATGCAGTTGGAGGTACAAATTAACCATAATCTAACTGAATGTAAGAACAGGCACAAGGGGTTGAACAGCCCACTTCACCACCACTCATCTCCAAAGATGGAGTAATGAGAGTTTTTTTTTCCCCCCCAACTAAGTTGATAACCCAACAATGGGAATTAGCCTTTCATGCTGAATACAAGACCAAAAAGCAATACTTAAATGATGCTGTCTGACTAGTGCACATACAACAACTTCAAAGTAACAGGAATCAAGAGTAATATTTGCTTAGGAAAATGTACCAGACTTTGATCATTCCTTTCTTTCTTCCCTTCCCACAACATAAAATGAAAAATTTAAGCATCTTAGAAACAGGCTTGTGTGCATTTTAGGATCCAGTTTTTATTGACATTTGTTTTTGAGCAAGTAGTCCAGACACAAGAAACCCTTTACAATAAGCAAGACACAACCTTGGTCTTGCTATTAGTGATTCACCTTCACCATCTGAAAATTGGAAATGTTCTTTATCCATACCTTCTTCTTCATAGCCACTGGCTGATCAGTCGCCAACAATATCAATAATTTCTGTAAAGCCCCAGCCTCTATCGCCTCAATTTGAACTTTTGGGTTGCTAACAGAAAAATAAAAACAAACAGTTTTAACAAAAAGGTGAATTCTCAAATCTTGTTGCATACCAAAAGGGGGAAATATCTGCATGATCTCACAGTGTTGAAAAGTAGTCCAGAGAGATCTTTGATACAAATCACATTTAGAAATTCTTGACAGAGCATGGATTTAGTAGCTGGCAAACATGCAATGGTTTCAGAAAACAAGTTTGTAAGAAATCCGGGGTTAAAAGTAGTTAAAAGGTAAGCATATTTTACACACACACACACACACACACACACAGAGTCTCCATTGGTACACTGGAGGCATTACATTACCATTGATTACCACAGGAGCTAGAATACATCACCTCCAGCAACATATTTTAAAAGGAAACCCTAATTAGAGTTGATTTTTGTTACACATTGCCCTCTTAACTAATAAAGAGCCGCTTTTCTTTATTTGTTCATTAATTTTTGGTTTAATTAAAATTAAAACACAAATAGTACACTCTTGGTCTCAGCAGGCTTTGCAGCTCAAAAGTAAGTTTTAAAAAAAGCGCAGAGAAATACAGCAAGTGTGCGCACTGCAAGGTTCCAGAAACTGCGTTAAGAATAACGATTACGTTACTTATTTTAGTGATGTAGGTTCAATGATAAATAAAAGGACCAGAATATCAGGGAGGACCCATCCATCCTTCCCCAAATAGTGCACAAGATATTTTACACTCATCTGATAACAGGCAGGCCTCAAGTTGACTTTACATCCTAAAAGAAGTATTGAAGGAATTATGCAATGCTGAGCTATCAGGCTGGATTATTTGATCAAGCCTCAAGCGTGAGCCTCAAACCTTCTGATGCAAGGGGTGAGACTGCTACAACTGAACCAAGGCTGACAATTTACTAGCAAAATAACAGCATTTCAGTGCATATATCTTATTGGTGAGGATTAATTTATTTGTGGAGAGGCTAACCCAGTGAATTGGGATTCAATATAAGTTTGGTGGATGCATAGCACCTTTGAGAGCTTGTTCTCAGCAAGTTTAAGAAATTGTGGCATTTATGTTGTTAAAACCAACAAAAACTGTTGTCGGTTAGGCCTGTTACTTAATGGCATGAGGAGTTTTCTAAAAGTGATAAACACGAGGGAACACAGTCTCATCATTGCAGCAAACAAACTAGGTTAGTTTTTTTGTGAGGAGATTACAGAACTTTTATTAATCCCTCAAATTTGGAGAGTTCATCGTTTTATTTTGTTATTCCTCCTGTTTTTCTCCATTTTTGAATCACGAGTAAAAGGAGATAAACTGCTGGCTATGTCAATGTTCCCAAAAATCCAGCAACACTGGCTCAAAAAAATTGGAGCAGCACAGTAAAGATTTATTTCTTACACTACAAGATGTCCAGTCCAACCACATTAGCCAATATTGTTAAGCAGGAAACACTCAGGTCTGACAGCATCCGAGAAGAAAACAATTAATATTTTCAAGGAATAGCCAAGTTCCTTTCTCTACAGATGCTGCAACACCTGCCAAATATTTCACTTATGCTATTTTTAAGCTGAAGTCTACTTATAGTAAGAGTGCTTCCCAAAATTTTTTTGCTCCCTCGTTTCTCCCAGTGACACTATTGCAATGCTCAAAAGATTGTTGAGAGTTTTGGGGTGAGGCTATCCCTGGAGACGACGAGGTAAGGGATACAGAGTTACACTACAGCTGTTGCTACCTCTGTGCTCATAGCCCCAGAATCTCAGCTTGCAACCCCAGCTAGGATCCTGACCACCTCCCCTTCCCAGTTTGAGAAGATGATCAACCCTGGTGCTTGATTAGTTAAATTTTACATGAAGTTTACTGCAGTTGCATTCTGTAAGCATCAAATCCCACCAAGACTTCAACAGACATTACCCAGAGAGTGCAGATCCTAGCACAAAGGCAGCATGCTCCTGAATATGGGGTTCGGTGGTATTTAGTGCCTTGATCACAAGTTGCAACCCCCCAATGGACATCAGATGCTGGGCATTGTCCACCTAAGAATAACCATAATATAAAGTGTCAAATTTCACTTCCAATTCTCAATAGTCATGTGATACAAAGCTTTGCCAGTACCTGATGGACATAGTATTCCAGGTCATATAGAGCAGCAACCCTGTCCTCCAGTGTCGCATTGGAGCTGTTGAATTTGCTGACAAGTTTATTGATTATTTCCATATCAGTTTCCATCACCACATTCATTGCTTCAAAATCTGCCATCAGTTCTTTGATTGGGCGGAATGTCTCACGCAACTTCTCCTGACGATCCTCAAAAAAAAAAAAGGGCATAAAATGTGGACTTTTCTGTAGTTTTAAGCATGAATTCCTCCCCCAACACTACTCCCTCCAAAAAAAAAAAAACTCTTGTTCAACTAATTTTCAGTCAGCTGTTTCAAGGGATACTTTGAGACTAAAATTTACAGTAAACCAGACTATCTTTACAATATGTTAATGCCAATGCAATATTCAACAGTCACTATCCTATGGGGTTTAAAAAAACAGGTCTAGTCCATTTCAGTAGTACTACTGACTGTACATTTCAAGCAACATCAACATAAACCTCAAATATCCATATTTCCTAGCGCAGGTCACTGCATTGTGTGGACATCAGCTGTTCACCCACTTCCTCCTAACACTTGTCAGTGACACAGCCACTATAGTGCCTAATTAAAGGCCACTTCCCATATATATTCAAGCATTTTATCCTAGTTGGGAACACCAAGCATAGCATGGGGAAAACCAACAGAAACACTGGTGGCCTCCCAACAGGTTCCCAGGCAGACAGGAAAGGGTCTTTCTGCATGGTTGATCCAGGGCAGGCACCCCAGCCAGAACGCAAGCTTCTTTCCATACACCTCTCCTCAGCAATGACCTTCTCCAACAGTGGCACCACTAAGCATCCAGTTCAGATTGGGTTCAAGGTCTGGATGGCATACTCTTGTCCTCCTTCGGATGGTAACCCCAGTAACAAATGCCATGCCTGCTTCCTGATGGGGAGGTTCACTCCTGCTTTCAATCCCAGCAACAAGGGCTCTTGACTGGAGTCAAACTTAGCCCATAGCATTTTTCCCTCCCACCAATCACAAAAAGGATGGTTAAAAACAAGTTTATTTCTGGTTCAACTGCAGTAGTAAAATGATAAAGCTTAAACTTCTTCTTCGGTTTATATAGTGACCAAGCACACACAAAAACAAACAAAGGGATTGTTGAATTTCAACTTCGGGAAGACATTTAAATATCAGTTAAGCTGAACACAAACATTTGGTTTTTGCAGGCAGTTTAAATAAGGACAAAAATGTATTCATAAGTTTAAAAGCTCAATTTAAAAAAGAAAAAAGGTAGAAATTGTAGGCAGAGCAACTTGTAGAATTACAGTTTATAAAACAAAGTGTATGAAATTTTCAATGATGTATTAAAGTAAATTTTTTACACATACGTAGATCCTTTGCTGGAATACCTTGGTTCATTCCATTCTAAATGTGCCTTACCTCCTCAGTCGGTGTGTTGCTTTCTACTTTCATTAACTTTAAAGCCCTTTTCAACTCCTCAGCCGTGAAAGATTTAGAATCCACATTCACCATTCCATGTCTGAAAAGAGCAAAACTAGATGAGTGACCAACGGTCTAACATTGTCATACTAGCTTTAAAGTAAAATGAGACCAAGCTATGCTTCCCCGCACAACTCCAAGTGATTTGAGAGGGTCCTGCTAAATTCAAGCGAGGTCCAGAAAGGAGGCTTCATGTTTAACTCACAATAAAAGGAACGGAGAAAATACCAGGGTTTCCTGCTGGACTGTCTGTCCCAGCCAGAGCCCAAAGAAGGAAAAAAATAAAGAAGTCAATCAGGGCTTTGGGTGCAATTTCCCTCAGATTGCAAGTTACAGATTCCTAATTTTTTTAGTTTACCATAAAGCAAGACTTATCTGTGCAAAGTTTCTACAGTACCTGTTTCCTTGCTTCCAGTACTTCAATCCAGTCTCACCATCTGGTATCTTTGCCTCATTCTTTCCAGTTTCCAAGTTTAGTCGAACATGTAGCCCTGCAGGAATTGCCTGACCTGGACAGAAAGAGTTATCTAATTAATCCCACTCACCTCATTTCCCATAGATATTCCAACTTTTCCTTTAAATATATCTAGCCAGTTCCCTTTGCAAGTTACAAATTATTCTACTTTGTTATTTCAGTCCCTTCTGTTATCTGGTATAGCAAAACAAATGTAGACAACCAAACATGGCAAAAATTAGAGCTTGACTGTGTGACACCAATCTGGAGTTTTACAAGGCAGTGAATTTTGGAACAAAAGCAAGATCCTGTCAAACACTGAGCAAGTTCACGACACTTCTATATCCTGGAGCGATAGGTTTCAATTGAAGCAAAAACATGGCACTGCTAATGAATGATGGAAAATCATGGGCAGCATTTTGGTTTCCGACATATATAGTCAGCAGGATTTTCTTTGGTAGTCCATGTAAAGTCTCAGAGGGTGAGTACACCAAAACATTCCCATATATACCTCAGGGGCATTATTTAACAATGCCAACAAGTACATTTTCTCAACTGGGAAGACTTGGTGGGTCCTATTTGGTAACAATGATGACGCAAGCTTATTTTGGCTTAATTTGATTTTTGTATAATTAAGTTCATGGTGCTTCCTTAGCTTGAGGGGCTCTGTTGCAATTCCTGTTACTGGCAGCAAGTAATCCAGCTATAGGTTTATTCAGAGCTCAATGACCAAGGTAATAACACTACCATAAAGGAATCATCCATTTAGCTGTGTGATATTGTACAGTAATGAGCTGTCCAAAGCAGTTGAAGGTTACCCAAATGGCAAAAATTTGTTCATAATTGTTACAGAGGCAAGCAAAGCAAAAGGAAGTTTTTTTTTTGTTTCCAAATTGCTGGAAAAGCTCAGCAGGCCTGGCAGCACCTGTGAAGAAATAATCAGAGTTAACATTTCCAGTCTGGTGACCCTTCCTCAGAACACACAAAAATTGGACTCGAAGAGGAAAGAGATCAAACGGATTTGTCAGGGGAGTTACCTGGTTTAACTATTTGCCAATCATGAGTTGGGTAGAAGACCTCCATGTCCTCAGGGTCCAGATCATCCTCCACTGTTGCTTCCTCTTTCCTCTCACCAAGATTTTCTTCAGACTGTTCCAGCACAGCAAGAGCAACTTGCTAGGAGATAGACAAAGTCAGTTTGAAGTATCATACAAGTAAGTCTTTCCTCAATTCTCCAAAGATGCCACAAGAGGACCTTGTTGGCAAGTACCAGGTTAGTATGCATTGAAATTAAGGAAATCAACCTGGCATTCTGCTCCTTCAATACTGGAAGGCCTCTCATTGGCCATCAAGCTTGGTGAGCCTACCCTCCTCAACTGGATACAAACCCACTCTAATGAGCCAATTCAAGGGGGTGAAACAAAGTTAGAAACGAATGAAGATTTTCCAAATATGCCGGATTCTGATGATTCCCCATTCTAAGACTGATTGCAGAGTCCTGAATCCCACAAGGCTGCCCAAAGTCTTATTTTGGGGTAAAAGCACAGGTTACACATTTGTTCCCTCAATAGAAAGTGAACCAGCATCTTCAGGCAAAAAAAAGAAGTCCAAAACTCTTTCACTGTTTGCTTTTATACCTATATCCACGAATTTGGATTTCAGACAGACAAGTTGAAAAGGCTAGGGTGTTTTTTTTTAAAATAAAGCATTCTTACATATAAAGTCTAAAAATACATGGTGGTCAGAGATATAGCAGACCCTAATCTTACTATTACATTATTTAAAAGACTATTCTACAAATTTCAGTGCCTAATGTCAGTGAGCCTAAACCACATTTCTAGCATTCACAGGGTTAGACTTCAGGCTTCTGCCTCGCACTCAACGTGTTTTTCTGTCCTCTAACTCTGCCCACACAGTAATATTTACGTTCCATGAGGAGCAACTGTGTGACATTACAAAGTTGCTTTGCGCCTAAACACTTTACAATAACATGGACTTTACAGAAAAATCAGATACAAAAACATGCACAGGACAAATAGTATATCCACACACCTTTCTAAATAAAGAAAAAAACTATCAGAAAAATTTGAACATCTTTCCTGGTATAATTTTTGCTTTAAGTTCCCAAATGAAACTGGAGTATGTTTACAAGGTTATAGTGCAGAACTACAGCATCAAAACTGTCACCACACTAAGAGACATTCACTTTCAACAAGCTCTATTCCATCTCTGCCAGTGATCATATTTCCAACATTCCATAGTTTGAGAGAAAAATGGGTTTAGCCCTTTCTGTAGGCTTGCAGTTTACTGCGAACTCACTCAACCCTTAATCATAAAAAGTAGATTGAAATTGCATGCCAGGATGTGAATCTCTATTTAGGCTGATAGGTTGGTGTAATTTTGAGCATGTTTTGCATTGTAGAGGTCAGCCTTCAGACAAAACTTGGAACTGCCTGTTCCAATGGACACTAAAAAATCCCCAGGGATTATTTGAAGAGGTGGTCTTGTCAAACCATTCGCCATCAGATTAATTTATCATTGTTCTTCTGCATCACCCTCTGCTATTATGTTTGTTGTACCAGTCACTGCACAAGCAGTAATTAGTTGGATATGCAGCACAGATGTTTGAAACAAAGGCACAAGAAATGTATCACACACATATGAAGCTAAATAGCTATAGTTGACTAGATAGCTAGCATGGGTTCCGAAAAATACTAACAGTGTAGGTTTAATTCCTGTTAAAGATTTTTGATGTGCCTCAGAGTGGAAACTATCAAGACAATGAGCCAAGCCACCACCTTCAGGCAGAAGATTCATAATTGAATGAATATACTACATAGATTTGTCTACAATTTTCAAAGGCTTACATTTTTCTACACAGAGGAGAACCTCATTCAGAAAAGCTCCACTCCAATCTAACATTATTCTCACAGAAACCAGTCAAATCTCCATGATCTTTCTTACCTGCTGTTGCCCGTTCTCACTCCAACAGTAATTCAAACAGTGCCCAGAAATCAAGAGCCAGACCAAGTGGAGACAACCAAGCTTCATTGTGAGAACTTCTGGAATCTATGATGCAATAATGCAGGGTTGTGAAAACATACAAACTGAAAGTTATATTAATCCAGTTATCAAACCATTAACTCAATACCACCCCTTTTCACTTAGCTGCCTCACAGGTTCTTGGCTGCATTTTTTTCCTCCCCCCACCCATGTCACCATCACTCTTGCTGGCAATGCCAGCATTTGTTCATCTCTAGTTACCCCAAAACAGGATCTACAAGCATTTGGAGACGCAAGGACTTATTTGGGATAGTCAGCATAGTTTTGTGTATGGGAAATGGTGTCTCACGAATTTGATTGCGTTTTTTGAAGGGGTAGCCGAGAAAGTAGATGACAGCAATGTGGTAGATGTTGTCTACACGGACTTTAGCAAGGTAATGCATGGTGGGTTGTTGAGCAAGGTTAAATCTCATGGGATCCCGGGAGAGCTGGTCAATTGGATTAAAAAAATTGGCTTGAAGGTAGAAGGCAGAGGGTAGTTTTTCAAACTGGAGACCTGTGACCAGCAGTGTGCCACAGGGATCAGTGCTGGGTCCACTATTGTTTGTCATTTATATAAAAGTGATTTGGATGAGAATTTAGGAGGTATTGTCAGTAAGTTTGCAGAGGACACAGAGATTGGTGGTATAGTGGACAGTTAAGGGGTTATCTAGGAATACAGCAAAATCTTGATCATCTGGGCCAGTGGGCTGAGAAATGGCAGATGGAGTTTAATTTAGATAAATGCAAGGTGTTGCGTTTTGGTAGGTCAAACCAGGCTAGGACTTGCATGGTAGGGCTCTGGAGAGTGCTACCGGACAAAAAGATCTGGGGTAGAGATTCATATCTCCTTGAAAGTGGCGTCACAGACAGATAAGGTGATGAAAGTGGCTTTCAACATGCTTACTTTCATGAGTCAGAGCGTCGAGTATAGGAGTTGGGACATCTTGCTGCAACTGTACAAGATGTTAAGGCCACATTTGGAGTACTGCATGCAGTCACCCTACCATAGAAAGGATATTAAACTAGAAAGAGCGTAAATAAAATTTAGTCGGATACTACCTGGACTGGAAGGTTAGAGTTAAGGAGAGGCTGGATAGGCTGAGATGTTTTACCCCTGGAGCATAGGAGACTGAGGGGTTGACCTTATAGAGGTCTATAATAAAATCATGAGAGGTATAGATGAAGTAGCTGGCCAACAGTTTTTCTCCATGGTAGGGGAGACTAAAACTAGAGAGCATACATTTGAGGAGAGAGGAGAGAGATACAAAAAGGGTCCAAGAAGGGAAAATGTTTTCACACAGAGGGTGGCGAGTGTCTGCAACAGGTAGCAGTGGAGGCAAATACAATTTTATGATTTAAGAAACATATGGATGATGGAGGGATATGGACCAAATGCAGGGACTAGATTCATTGTGGAAACTAAGCACCATGGGCAAGTTGGGCCAAAGGGCCCGTTTCCACACCGTAAGCCTCTATGAATCTAACCCCACAATTTTATAACATTCCAATAGTTTTACGTTCACAAAAACAACTCGGAACAGCAAATTACTTCCTTCAAAGAAGGAAAGATTGTATTTATGTTCCATGCATTTGACCAGAACTCTGAATTATTCATTTAGTCATCGTACTCCTGGACACTTTTGTGGCGTGAATGATCAAACAATGAGTTGAGACCCCTGAAAATAATAATCAAGCTTTTCATCACCAGCCAAGCTTTCACATAACACTAGAGTGTGGCTCACTCATGCACACGTAAGTTTGAGTAGAACGCATTCACCTTTAGCTAGAGATAAATAACCACTCGTTGAAAAACAAAAAAAAACTTTCACTTACCGACTGAGGGAAATGGACAGACATAGGAACAGCGTCTTTACAGAAAGATCGCAGGCTCCGTTCAGCAACCCTGCCGTGTTTATTCACCTCCTTCACCCCCTCTCTCTCTCTCTCTCGCTCCTACCGCTGTCTCCTCACTTCGCCAACACTTCACTTTATCCCGTCCCTGTGCACTCAGCTCCCTGTCGCCGTTTGCTCGCTCCTCGCTTTCTCTTTCACATTATACCCCGTTCTCCAAGCACCAGCAGGAAGGAGGTGAGTGCAATCTCTTTGGGCTTTTTCCCCCTCCCCGGTTCGCTTTACCCTCTCACTCACGCCCCTGTCTGCTTGCTTCCCCTAACCTTATGCATTCACCTTGGTCTCACTTTACCTCGCTCCTGTACCATGCACTCACCTCCCGCTCAGCTACTGTCTTTCTCTCAATTTCTCACCACCACCAGTTCCTACTGATGACCTGGTTTCCTCTGGAAGAGCCACGTCCTTTGGCATAGTTACCAGGCAGCCAATCGCAGTATTTGCATGCTTGCTGATGCAATAATTTAAAGGGACAACCCCTTAAAGGGACCCTGCCCAGTCTGCAAAACACTTCATGAGAGCAGATTTCCTGGGTGACCCTTCCAGACAGCACTGAGAGAGATAAAAGGTACTGGAGAATCCGAGATAACAAGCATGGGGCTGGATGAACACAGCAGGTCAAGCAGCATCATAGTGTTCATCCAGCCCCATGCTTGTTATCTTAGCACTGAGAGAGCCTCTCTCCCTCTACATAGATTTTTTTTCCTCCTTTGAAATTACCTTCTTTTGAATGAACATCATCTGGATTATTTCAGGAGGAATATTAGAAAGAACTGGGAAATGCAACTTCAGAAAAAGTGACATTGTGGGATTAAAAATCCGAAAGAACTGCTAATGCTGTAAATCAGGGACACAAACAGAAGTTGCTGGAAAAGCTCAGCAGATCTGGCAGCACCTATGAAGAAAAAAAAAAATCAGAGTTAATGTTTTCAGGTCTGGTGACCCTTCCTCGGAACTCATTGTGGGATCCGATTCAGAATTAATTTCAGTCAGCAGAAAATCTGGCCTTGATTTCAGTAGCTTTGCGCTGGAAAATTCTGCTTGTTGGGGGAAAAAAAATAAAACCATGGAATGAAAAAAGAATACTGCTGATGCTGGAAATCAGAAACAAAAAAAATTGTGAGGAAAAACCTCAGCAGGTCAGGCTGCATCTGTAGAGACAAAGCAGAATTAGCATTTTGGATTCAGTAACCCTTCTTTAGAACTCAAGAAGTGTCACCAGACCTGAAATATTAACTCTGATTTCTCTCAATAGATCACAGAATCCCTACAGTGTGGGAAGAGGCCTGTCAGCCCAACAAGTCCACACTGACCCTCAGTATCCCATCCCCCCATAACCCACACATCCCTGGACAATTTAGCATAGCCAATCCACTTAACCTGCACATCTTTGGACTGTGGGAGGAAACTGGAGCACCCAGAGTAAACCCACAGAGACAGGGAGAATGTGCAAACTCCACACAGACAGTCACCTGAGGGTGGAATTGAACCTGGGTCCCTGGTGCTGTGAGGCAGTCAGCACTAACCATTGAGCCACTCCCGTGTGGCCAGACCAGCTGGGTTCTTCTGGCAATTTCTGTTTTATGTTTCTGATACAACTATGGACTTCAATTTCTCCTGGTGTTGCACTAGTTATTAGGTTTTCATAGTGTCTTCTGTACTCCTTTAACATATTAAAATAAACTATAACTTCAAAACAATAGACACACAGACAAGCTCAATTTCTGAAACAATAAATATGTAAATAGCACCGTGAAAGTAATAAGCTATCCCAAGGTGTTTCGCAGGAGTATTATAAAATGAAGTGATACAATCCAAGCAAGGAGAGATTAGTTTAGATGACCACAATCTTGGTCAAAGAGGGAAACTTTAATCATTAATGGAGAAAAAGCAAAGCAGAGAGGTGGGAAGGTTTAGGGACGGTTTTTTAGAACACAAGGCCGAGTAATTGAAAGTACGAACACCAATTAACATCGCTGATGGTTGGAGTCAGAATCAGAGGAATGCAGATATCTCAGAGAGTTGTGAGACTGGGAAGTGAGAGATGGTCACAAGGATACAATTAGCTGGGAGTTAATTAGCAGACATAAAGGCCTTAAGCCTATTTGAGGGAGCCACTCATGATGCATGAATAAGATGGGTGAATTGGTTGTTTTCTGAAAGCCTTTGGAGTGATGCTTTGAGCTCTTGTTAATGAGACACAAGGAAGGACTGTCATGCTGACTGGAAGAAATGGGGACTTCTAGTTTGGTAAAAATAATTTCTGATGAATAAATATAACAAGTGGTTTTATTATGATAGGAGCTAGTAGCTCAAGCTGCAGGCAAATAGTGGAATGTGTTTTACACGAAGAGAGATGGAATGAGCTTCTGGTAGAGCAGTGGAGGCAAAATTTCTGAAATATTTTTTAGGATTATTTTGAATGAACATGGCTTGAGTTGCATGGTGGCTCAGTGGTTAGCAATACTACCCCTCAGTACCAGGGAACTAAGTTCAATTCCAGCCTTGGGTGACTGTCTGGTTTGCATATTCTCCACATGTCTGTGCAGGTTTCCTCAAGTGCTCTGGTTTCTTCCCACAGCCCCAAAGATGTGCAGTTAAGGTGGATTAGCCATGGGGGAAATTCAGGGTCTTGGTGGGATGCTCTTCTGAGAGGCAGGGTGAACTTAATGGGCTGAATGGCCTGCTCCCACACTGTCGTGATCCTATGATCATGGAAAGTTTATCTAACAATCGTACTCGGGAATCCTAAAAACACTGAAGATAATGGGGATGAAAGTGAAGATGATCCAGTGCTTAGAGTCAACAAATAGAATTGTTATCTCTCTACAATGCCTCAACAATACTGTTTCAAAACACAATATCAGGTTCTACATATGTCCTGACATCACCCAGCTTTCTGCAACCTCTCTTGCTTTCCCCCTGACTATTATCTCTGTGTTGTCAAGCATGTTGCTGATCTGTAGTGCTGGATTAGGTGCAATTTTCTAGAATTAAGCTTCAAAAGATCAAGCCATTCTCTACGGGTCCAGTCACAAAGTACACCCCCTGACTGCTGATTCCAACCCTTTCCCCGTAGTCAATGTCCCTTGCTAAACCAAAATATTTACTGTAGAGACATTTTACTTGACTCAAAGATCAGGGCTGAATTTTTTTTGCTTCTGTAGCACATTTTCTAGACCTGTAAATTCAACCAGTGCTTTGGAAGTTATAATTTCTGCTCTGAAGTGCTGGGGTTCCTGCGGAATTAAGCTGGGCAGACACTGAACAAGGGATTAGGATGCTGGGTTCATAGATGGAGTCGGGGTATAATCACAGGGGGTGGAGACTGCTGCTGTGTTTCCATGGGAAACTGCCATTGTGAAAGTAAGCCACGCAGAGACAGGAAGGAGAGATTCAATCCAGAGTGACACACAACCCGAGTGAATATAACTTTTGGAGAATTTGGAGGCAAAATGGGAATGGAACTGGTAAAGCTTTCTTTTGTTTCTCAATTTTAAAAGTTTCAAATTCAGTAGCCTGGATAAAAGGTCATTATGGTAGCTGACTGAGGGACTGAGTTAATCACTGGAAGCCTCAATAAGGCCTCAATAGGTGTTGATCACTGAGGAAGCTTTCAGAACTGAGATAACGAGAGTTCAGAAGCAGCATGTTCCTGTTAAAGAAAAGGGTAAGGCTTGTAAGAGTAGGGAACAATGGATAAACGAAGATATTGAGGCTCTTGTCAAGAATAAGAAGGAGGCATATGAAAGGTACAGACAACTGAGATCAAGTGTATCTCTTGAAAATATAAGGGGTGTAGGGGAATTTTTAAGGGGGGTATCAGGAGGGCAAAAAGAGGATATGGGATGGTCTTGGCAGATGAGGTTAAGGATAATCCAAAGAGATCCTACAAGTACATTAGCAGCAACAGAGCAACTTGTGAGAGAATAAACCTCCTCTAGATCAACAAGGTAGTCTACGTGCGGAGCCAGGAAATGGGTGAGATACTAAACAAATATTTCACATCAGTTTTTATTGTGGAGAAATTGGAAACTCGGGGAATAAATATTGATGTTTTGAAAACATTCCACATTCCAATAAAGGAGATGCTGGAGGCCTTAAAAAGCATAAGGTAGATAAATCTCTGGGACCTGAACAAGTGTATCCCAGGAAATTGTGGGAAGCTAGTGAAGAAATTGTGGGGCCCTTAACAAAGATGTTTATTATCATCTATAACCACAGGTGAGGTGTGGGAGGACTGGAAGGCGGCTAATGTTGTACCTTTATTTAAGAAAAGCTGTAAGGAGAAGGGCCCCGTCCCGAAACATCTGCTTTCCTGCTCCTCTGATGCTGCCTGGCCTGTTGTGTTCCTCCAGCTCCACACTGTGTTGTCTCTGACTCCAGCATCGCCAGTTCTTACTACCTCCAAGGAAAAGTCTGGTAACTGTAGGCCAGTGAGCCTGATGTCAGTGGTGCGTAAGTTGTTGGTGGGGATTCTGAGAGATAGGATTTACGTACATTTGGAGAGGCAAGGACTGAGTGGGGATAGTCAGCATAGCTTTGTGCATGGGAAATTGTGTCTCAGAAACTTGATTGAGTGTTTTCAGACTGTGACCAAGAAGATAGATAAGGGCAGAGCGGTAGACGTTCTCTATGTGGACTTTAACAAGGTTCCGCACAATAGGCTGGTTAGTAAAGTTAGATCACATGAGATTCAGGGAGAGCTTGCCAATTTTAAGACAAAATTGGCTTGAGAGTAGGAGACAGAGGTTTGGGAGGGTTGTTTTATGCTCTGGAGGCGTGTGACCTGTGGTGTTCCACAAGGATCGCTGTTGGGTCCACTGTTGTTTGTCATTTATATAAACAGTTTGGATAAGAATATAGGAAGCATGGTTAGTAAGTATGCAGATGACACCAATATTGGTGGTATTGTCAACAGTGAAAAAGGTTATCCACAATTACAAAGGTATGCTGATCAATTGGGCCAATGTGCAAAGGAGTGGCAGATGGAGTTCAGTTTAGATAAATGCAAGGTGTTGATTGTGGTTAGATGAACAGGGTAGGACTTACACAGTTAATGGAGAATGCTATCAAACAGAGTGACTTAGGGGTTCAAGTACATTTTCTTTGAAAGTTGCAGCACAGGCAGACGGGGTGGTTAAGAAAATATTTGGCATGCTTGCCTTCATTGGTCAGCATAGGATTTGGGGAGGTTCATGTTGTGGATGTACAGGATGTTGGTGAGGCCACTTTTGAAGGACTCTAAACAGTGCTGGTCCCTTGCTATAGGAAGGATATTATTAAATTGGAGAGTGTGCAGAAAAGATTTACCAGGAACGGAGGGTTTGAGAGGCTAGATAGGCTGGGACTTCTTTCCCTGGAGTGTAGGAGATTGAGGAGTGGCCTTATCGAGATTTATCGAATCATGAAGGACCTAGATGAGGAGAGTAACAGAGGTCTTTTGCCTAGGGTAGGGGAGTTCAAAACTCGACGGCCTAATTTTAAGGTGAGAGAAGAAAGACTTAAAAGGGACCTGAGGGGTAACTTTTTCCACACAGAGGGTGGTGAGTATGTGGAATAAGCTGCCAGAGGAAGTATTAGATGCAGGAACAGTTGCACCATTTAAAAGACATTCAGACAGGTACATAAATAGGAAATGTTTAGAGGATGTGGGCCAAACGCAGGCAAATAGGACTACTTTAGTTTGGGAAACTTGGTCGGCATGGATAATTTGGACTGAAGGGTCTGTTTCTGTGCAGTATGACTCTATGGTGTGAGCCACCTCAGCTTGATTTAAGAGAGGGCTTGGTGAAAGCACATGACCAGTAAGCTGCGCATGGCCAGGAAGGAGAGATCATATCTGGAATGAGACTCGGGCCGAGAGGGTATATAGTTCAGGGAATTTGGAGGCAACTTGGGAATCTGGTGCAGAGGGGAAAAGGTGCTTTCTTGGCTGATAGTTTGTAAGGTCTTTTTGAACTGGATAAATTAAAGCCCAGGATCGGGGACCCCAGCACAAAAGGAAATCACAAAAAAACTAAGTTCATTGGTTGGCAATAGCTGGTAATTTGACTATCGATTAGAGATTACATTCACATTGAAGGTAAAAAGGGGAAATATTTACAGGTTACAAGTTTAGAGACCAGTAAGAAACTTTAAAAAACAAAGAATGAAGAACTTTGTAAATAAAACAGATGTCAGGCCAGGAGGTGTTGTACCGGCAGGATGTGAGAGCTGGTGGACCCCGTTGTGGTTCATAGTGACCGTATCTGTAGGAAGTCAGAGATACCAAGAACTGCCGATGCTGGAGTCTGAGATAACACAGTGTGGTGGAGGAACACAGCAGGCCAGGCAGCATCAGACGAGCAGGAAAGTTGACATTTTGGATTGGGACCCTTCTTCAGATCTGAGATGTCAACTTTTCTGCTCGTCTGATGCAGCCTGGCCTCATCTGTCGGAAGTATTGGTTGCTTGAGGAACTCCAGCTCAGAGTCAGTGAGCTGGAGTCTGAGCTTTGAACACATCAGGAGGGGGAGAGTTACCTGGGCGCTGTGTTTCAGGATGCAGTCACACCCTTTAAATTAACCACCTCAAGTTCAGCCAGTGATCAAGGACAGGAGGGTTTGACTGCAAGTGAGGCAGGTAGAGAGAGAACCTGGAGGTAGTGCTGAAGGAGCCTCAGCCATTGAGCGTGTCTAACATGTTTGAGATGCTAGTTCCCTTTGTGGATGACAATGGGGCCTGTAGCAAGGATGAACAAACTGACCAGAGAGCATGATGCAGGAGTTATTCAAGAGGGGTAGAAATGAGAAATGCAGTTGTAATTGGTTAAAGTATAGACAGGGGAATACAGACTGTTCTCTGTGGCCAGGATCGAGAGTCCCGAAGGCTGTGTTTTATGCCTGGTGCCCGCGTTCAGAATATCTCATCTGGGCTACAGAGGAACTTGGTGCAGGAGAGGGAAAGATCCAGATGTCCTGGTCCATGTAGGTATCAATGATACGGGTAGAAAGATGGAAGAAGTTCTGCTGAAGGTATATGAGCAGCACGGGACTAAACTAAAAGGCAGAATGGTAAAGGTAATACAGTACTTGATTTGTTGTAGTCACATGTACTGAAATACAGAGAAGAGCTTCGCATAATCACGAGGTCAAAAAAAAAAACCAAAGAACTGCGGATGATGGAAATCTGAAACTAAAACAGAAATTGCTGGAGAAATTCAGCAGGTCTGGCAGCATCTGTGGAGAGAGAAAGCAGGGTTAATGTTACAGGTCCAGTGACCCTTCTGCAGAATGATTGTGGCTATGAAAAAATTGATGTATTTACTGCAGATGGGGTGGGGGAAGGAGGTGGAAACAGACCCCATAAAGCAAGGGAATGGAAGTTGAGCAGACAAAGGGTTGCGTAATGGTCAGCCTAAGGGACTCAATAGCTGCTAACGGGGACCATTAGTAGCTGACAGTGGGCTGGTTGTGGGAGCAGGCTATGTTTAATGCAAAGTCAGAAGCCACACAATACCAGGTTACAGTGCAACAAGTTTATTTGAAATCTCACAAGCTTTTGGAGCACAGCCCCTTCAGGTGCACTGATGGTGCAGTGCTCTGAATTGTATGATTGCAAATAAACCCGTTACGCTATAACCTGGCATCATGTGACTTCTGATTTTGCTCCCTGCAGTCCAACACCGGCACCTCCACAGTACGTGATGACAAAGCCTGGTATATGGGATTTTGAAGAAGAACACGGGAGAACTTTGGGGCTTCGGCCCCAAAGTTATTGAACTCTATATTGAGCCCAGAAAATTGCAGAGTCCCCAAGTGGAAAATGAAGTGTTGTTCTTCCAGTTTGCACTGAGCTTCGCTGAAGCACTGCAGCAAGCCTGAGACAGAGATGTCGGCCAGGGAACACAGTGGGTGTATTGAGGTGGCAGGTAACTGGAAGCTCAGGGTCATTTTATGGCCAGACACTAAATGTTCTGCAAAGCGGTCACCCAGTCTGCGATTTGTTTCCCCACTGTGGAGGAGACGACATTGTGAACAGCAAATACTGTAGACCAGCTTGAGTGAAGTGCAGGTAAAGTGCTGCTTCACCTGGTAGGTGTGTCTGGGGTCTTGGATACTGAGGAGGGAGGAAGTAAATAGGCACATCCAGAAATTTCCAGCAAAGATGCCATGGGGCTATGGGGGACTGTTGGGAGTGGAGGCACAGTGGTCCAGGGTGACCAGAGGGAACGGTCCCTGTGGAAGGCTGACGAGGGAGGGGAGAATATTGAGTGTCTGGTGGTGGTGTCCCACTGGAGGTGGTGGAAATGGAGGGTAATGATCTTCTAGACGTGAGGTGGTAGGCAAGGACAAGGGGGGCCCTATCAATGTTGTGGGAGGGAAGACGGAGTGAAGGCTTAAGTGTAGGAGATGGGTTGGACATGGCTGAGGTCCCTGTCAACTACAGTGCTGGGAATCCTCAGTTGAGGAAAAAGGTGGATATTTTGGAAGCCACCCGCAGAAGCTGGCATCATCAGGACAGATTCGATGGAGACAGAGAAACTGGGAGAATGAGATGACATGTTTACGGGAAGTTAAGTGTGAGGATAGTCATGCTAACTGTGGGAGTCGCTGGATTTGTAGTGGATTTTGGTGGCCAACCTATTCCCCAGAAATGGAAACACAGATGTCCAGGAAGGTAAGGCAGGAGTCAGAGACAGAACAGATGAAGATGGAAGCAGGGTTGAAATTTCAAGCGAAATAGATAAATTTTTTCAATTTTGGACAGGAGTGGGAAGCGACATCGGTAATGTCATCAAAGTACCAGAGCAAGAGTTGTGGGTGGGGGCCTGAATAGGACAGGATCAAGGAATGTTCCATGTACCCTGAAAAGAGACAGGTACCTGGGGCCCATGCAGGTACCCATGGCCTCCCCTTGGAAGTAAATGAGAGGAGTTGATGGAGAAGTTGCTCAAAGTGAGGACGAGCTCGGCCAGGCAAGAGGAGGGTGGTAATGGATGGGGACGGTTCAGGCCCTTTATCCAGGAGGTCCCTGAGACCATCCTGATGGGGGAAAGGATGTCCATGGTAAAGAGAAGATGGCCGAAGCCCACAAACTGGAAATTCTGAAACTGACACAAGGCTCCAGAAGAATTGCAGATGTTAAGTGGGAAGGGACTGGACAAATGGAGGGAAAAAAGATACTCGTCTAGGTAGGAAGAGGAGCAGGAGCAGGCAGCAACAATGGGTCTGCCCAGACAGTCCCGTTTGTGGATTTTAGGAAGCAGAAAATGCAGGGTAGGGGGACTATAAGCTTGGAGGCGGTGGCTCTGCTTTGAATTGGAAATGGAGAATGATCACGTCCATGATTTTTAAAAAATTCCCAACTGTAGCCAATGTGTAACATTTGCTAATGCTGCAACCATCTTTTCAATATGGGTCAGAATTAGAAGTGTTCTTCGATTGCACAGTGTTCAGTTTGATTCCATGGCAGCAAGACCTGGACAACGTTCCTGCTTTGGGGAAGAAATGGGAAGTAATATTTGCATCGCACAAAAGCCAGGTAATGACCATCTTCAGCAAGTGAGTGTTCAAGTATGACATTAAAAGGTGTTACCAACATTGAATTCCACAAGCAACAGCAAGTGGTTGTAGGATACGTAAACTGCAAAATATGGTACCTATTGCTGGAAAAGTTGCATGATTTCCATACTGATTGTTCCCACTGCTGGTTGCAAATATTCCTGGATTGGTCTCCACTGCTGTGTAGCAGGAGATTCCTGTCTGGAAAATTCAAGGGCAGAGCTGATTAAAATGTCAGTGTCCGATCAGTGTTGGAATTAAGGGGCTAAATCTTAGCATATTTTGGCAAAGTGTCATTGTCAGAGTTTCAAGGAAGGTTTCTCTGTATGAGTTCTAGCAGGTTTTCTCATGCAATCATTCCAAATCTCCTCTTTAACTACCTGCCACATTCGTATGACACCCCTTTCATCTGATCCTAGCCCGATTCTCCCACTGGCAATAGCCAGAAAGGCTTGATACTGCTGGGATATCCCACGATCCCTGGTGCTGGTGCCATATTTGAAAGGCTGTTATGCTCTCGGTTAAGTGATGGCTCTCCAGAACTGCCCTGCATGATTGTAGACACTCCTATCGTGCATTGGCTGAGAAGGGCAAATTGGCATTTTATTATGTGGACAGGGGCACATTCCAGGAGAAAATGGCTCCCAACAAAGCTGCAAGGGCCAGATAATTAGAGTTCCAGATACATGCCTCCTCAACCTCTATGAGGAGAGATTTTTGGTGCTGGCCTGTGGGAATACAGAAACCTCTATGTCCCTGCAACCAATTCTTTATCATTGTGCTCCTCTTCCATTGCCTCAACAATGCATGAAATGTTAACATGACACAACCTCTACCGCTTAGTGAAAACATTCTCTATTTTGTCTCTGAGATAGTAGGAACTGCAGATGCTGGAGAATCTGAGATAACAAGGTGTAGAACTGGATGAACACAGGCCAAGCAGCATCAGAGGAGCAGGAAGGCTGACGTTTCGGGCCTTTCTGAAG
>JAHRHZ010000094.1:4103285-4116607 GCA_024137785.1 Ginglymostoma cirratum | reverse complement strand
GGGCCTTTCTAAAGAAGGGTCTAGGCCTGAAACATCAGCCTTCCTGCTCCTCTGATGCTGCTTGGCCTGTGTTCATCCAGCTACACACCTTGTTATCTCTATTTTGTCTCCTGCAGGTTACCAGACAGATGTCTAATGACCGCCATGAGAAAACCCAGAGTCAAAATCCCTGCCTGAACATCGCTGCATTATTAAAAATAATAACTTGTAGTCGCGAGACCTTTGTCCAGTTCTGAGTGGACAGCATGGATGCCTTCAGAGAAAGCATTGGTAAGGCTGCTTCCTGCACCTTCCAACAGCTCAGACTCTGACATTTCAGTGGCTATTTCAGAGTCACGAGCACCCAATGGTGAGCATTTTGCTGCACGATCTCTGCGGCTGATGAGTAAGAAATGCCCCAAGCCTTTAACACTCAGAGGACTTCCGGGGTCCCAGGTGGGAGAGGAGCCCATGGTGTCAGAAACTCGGGACTTGGTGCACCTATGTAGGCAGACACAGGAGTAGCAGGCAAGTTTTGGAAACTTAACACAAAGGTTTGCAGCAATAGGATTGACCCTGATGTCTCTGGCATGCAAGTGCCTGGCTGCTTCAATGGGCAGGTTGGCAACTAGTGTGAAGTACCAGGGCCAACAGTCAAGAATCCACTGGATATATGCTTAGACTGGAATCTCTCAGGTGCTTAATCCTGATGGTAAGTTAATAGGGAGACAAAGGACCCTGAACTCTCCCCAGTTAGCACCTAGCCAAAGGAGGAACCATATACAGGCTTCCCAGCCATCTCATGGAATTCCTGCAGTGTGGAAGCAGACCATTCAGCCCATCAGGTCCATGCCAATCCTCCAAACAAAATCCCACTTAGACCCACTGCACAACCCTATCCCTGCCATTCCACTCAGCCTGCACATCTTTGGGAGGAAACCCAGGCAGATGCAGGGAGAATGTGTGGAGTTTGCACAGACAGTCACCTGAGGGTGGAATTGAACCTGGGTCCCTGGCACTGTGAGGCAGAGGTGCTAACCACTGAGCCACCATGCTGACTCCTGTCAGGGCACTCCAGAGGTGACAGTCTCTTTTACCTCACCCTGTTTTCCCTCAGTCTTCTGGACAGGGCACGTCTGAGCCCTCCAGTCAATCCTTTAAGGCCAACAGGCTCCACTGTAGGGCAGGCTCTCTCCAGCCCAGCTGTGGAAACCAGGAATGCACTTAGACTTTGTTGGGGGCGGGGAAAGGAAGTGGAGCACATAAGGGGCACGGGTGACGTCTCTGCAAATACGTTATCATATTTGCGTTCTCGTTTTTGTCAGCATGAGTCTCTGTCCAGCCACAACTGCAAGGTTGGAGGTATCACTGCAGATAACCATGGCAAGCTGCCCGGCTCTGGGTCTGTGTTAAATTGCAGAGCAAGACAGAATTTACTGTCCACCTTTTAAAGCATGGCTCAGGGTCAAAGTGCAAATAGACGAGGCAGGAGTGCTGTGAGCACCCAGGTAGGCACTGAGTGAATGAGTGCTATGAGAGCACACTGTGTTGGATAAAGCTGATGATAGAGGGACTGATAAGAGGATTTACAATGTGAGTGGAATTAAACTGAGTCCTTCAGGCCTAAGAGCTAAGATTTCAGGAAATCGGCTGTCTCTGCCAAATAATGACAAAACATTCGGGATTGACCGTGTGTGCGGATAATTTCAAATAAGCCACACACTTGGCACTGTGACCTGTGTATAAAGCAGCCCAGGCTTTTGAAGCCTTTTCTGTAGCTTTTTGAAGCCCAGGCCTCTGAAGAAGGGTCCCAACCCGAAATGTCAACTTTCCTGCTCCTCTGTTGCCGCCTGGCCCACTGTGCCCCTCCAGCTCCACACTGTATTATCCCAGGCAATCCATGACTTTTTCAGCAGAATTCTGGAGAAAAACTCTGCAGGAGGTACCCTACATCAGGCATAGTAGGAACTGCAGATGCTGGAGAATCTGAGATGACAAGGTGTGAAGCTGGATGAACACAACCTACTCATCTGATGCTGCTTGGCCTGCTGTGTTCATCCAGCTCTACACCTTGTTATGTCAGATTCTCCAGCATCGGCAGTTCCTACTATCTCTATATGAGAGTGTAGCAGCCTTCTGGCTGCTAAAACTCAGATTTCCTACTTGACCAAACAGCCAGGGATGCTGGGTACATTCGCTAAATGAAACTCTGAAATCACAAAACCCATACACCAGACACGCCGCACACGCAGCAAACAGGTGCTAATGGTATTAGCATAACGTAAAAGGCAACATTTATTCGGCACAGACACCTCCAACAATGTATCCACTAAATAAAGGAGGTTCTGGACAGAATGGCACCAGGTCTTGCTACACAAAGACATTAACATTAGTATGCCATCTAAATGATTGACTCGTGTTTCAACGTATTAAGTGTGTCTCCCCGACTGGCCAGAACTACAGAAAGTTTCAGAAAACCATCTGAAAGGTACGAAAACGGAGTTTAGCTGCAGACTCCTCTCCTGGAACTGCTCTTGGAATCATCTGAGGCCTTCTGAGGAGACCAGCAACCATCCAGAGAGAGAGAGAAGGAAAGCAGATTCGTAGAGCCAGAGGGGGGGAGAGAGAGAGAGAGAGAGAGAGATAGAGCGACAGTGTAAATCTACAAGACACTTGGGAAGTATTGTAAACCTTAAAGTGCCAAATAGGATTAGAGACAGTATGTTTTTTATTAAAGATTATTGCAATTTATTAGTGGGAATATTTTGTTTTAGTACCGGCTTCTGTTCATATTGATTTCACCACTTTGATATTGGGGGACATCTGGGCAAATTCATTCATACCATTCTGGTCAAAGTCATCGGGAGCTTGTTTAAAGGGGAAGCAGACAACAGGAGACACATGCAAAAATGAACTATAATTGGAGATGTACCATGAGGATAGGGAGAGGTATGTGCTCAATGCCAGTGTCCGTTGTTTTGGGTGCTGTGCACGGTGCCATGGGAATGTTGAAGCTCCTCAGAGGTTGATATTGAGTGTCTAGGTTGGAAGCTAAGAGGAGAAAGCACTGAGCTGGACTTACTATGAATCCACTCTGAATTTCATATTGGAAATCCCCAGCATCTAATTTCTATCCAGCGGGTGGTGGAATAAGACAGTGCATATTAATAAAGCAAGATTTAGTTCATAATGAGCATTAACATTGAACAATAATCTCTCTGTTAATCAGCCTCTTGCCACGCACGATTGAGAATCTGGTTTTGATATCTACACCTTAGTTGCTCCCAGCACTGGGAAAGACCTCCTCAACTTCCGACAGGATTCTACCAAATTTGACAACTGCCCTCATCATTCAGGGCCTGGGAAGATTGAGCATAGGGTTTCTGACCCTGATCAGATCCTGTGCGCTATAGTCTCTTAAGTGACTCTGCAATAGCCTCTGTACATTTTAACAATAAACTTTTACTTAGAGACTAACACTATATACAGTCAATGATCTACACAAGTTTAGGGTATCTCATCCGTGAGATCCTGCTCCATCTCTCTCTTAATCAAGTGATATTTCATGTTTGACATAGCAAAAACTGTAGATGCTGGAGTCAGAGACAACACAGTGTGGAGCTGGAGGAACACAACAGGCCAGGCAGCATCAGAGGAGCAGGAGAGTTGACGTTTTGTGTTGGGACCCTTCTTCAGAAATTCTGCATTCCTCGAGCTCCACACTGTGATGTTTCATGTTTAGTGCTTTCACACAATTGATCACACCATTGTCTACAAGTTTCTCCACTGTCATCCACATTGGTTCCATTCTTCACTTCCTAATCAGAGCCTGATCACCATCTAATCAATTATAATGCCTTCTTCATCCTGATCCCTTATCATTATGTCTCATCAGCCCCAAGGTTTTATCCTTGGTCCCCTCCTATCTTTCATCTGCATACGTTCCTAGTGACACTATACATCTTTAGATTTGTCATCAATGCTGACAACACCTCACCCCCTACCTTGCTCAAATTCTTCTTTCTGGCTAAAATCTCAGACTGTTGATTTGACATCCAGTATAAGATGAGTGAAAACTTCCTCTAATTAAGGGAAGACGGAAGCCAATGATCTTGATTCTAGCGACAAGCTCTGTTCCTGAAATTTTGACTCCTTTCCTCTTCATCGGAACTCTACGGCTCTAATCCAGAATGTTCTTAGCCTCAAGAATGTAAGAAGATCAGAAATAGGAGCCAGACTAGGCAATTTTGCCCTTGAGGCCTGTCCTGACATTCAATGAGATCATAGCTGATCTACTTCAACATTATTTTCCAGCACTATCACTATACCCCCGATGTTTTTGAGATGGACAAATCTTTTGACTTCAATCTTGATTATATTTGAGCAATCAGTCTCCACACGCCTTTTGGGCAGGGATTCTGAAGATTCTCCTTCGTCAGTGTCATATTTAACCCAGAGATGAGATTCTGTCCACGTAACAGCACCGTCATGAAGACCCGCCCATTTCCACATGAGGCAGCCAATTAGGAAGCTGTCTCTGGGAGTACTATCCAATCAGAGACAGTGGACCAACAGAGCATGCAGTACCCTCACAAGGAATGATGTTTGGTTTCTCAGGCGAGTGGTGAGCTAAAAGGGGGCATAAGATGGGGCCGTGCACCAAGATTCCAACCAGAACTATCAGGTACATCCATCCACAGGGGAAACCTTTACACACCAGGGAGATGGCATCTGCCATGGACCTGCTGTGACGGTAGGCCCTGCACTCCTCCCTGGTGCATCTGGATAACAAGGGCACCCACGTCAGACTCCTCTTTATAACATTAGTTCTTCAACACCATAATTCCAACTGAACTCATTTCTAAACTCCGAGAACTAGGCTTCTGCTTCTCCCCTCTGCAACTGGATACACAAATTCCCAAACCACAGACCGCAATCAGTAAGGACAAGTGACGACACCTCCTCCATGATAATCCTCAACACCAGTTCCCCGCAAGGCAGCTTACTCAGCCCCTTACTTTACTCCTTATAGACTCACGGCTGTGTGGCCAAATTCAGCTCCAACCCTATTTACGAATTTGCTGATGACACTGCCATAGTGGGTCGATTCTCAAACAATTACCAGACAAAGCACAGGAAGGAGATAGACAGCTTTGTGGCCTGGTGTAAAGACAACAACCTCCCCCTCAATGTCAGCAAAATGAAGGAGCTGGTCGGAAGGGCAGTGGAGGACACGCTCCTGTTTATATCAATGGTCTTGAAGCAGAGATGGTTGAGAGTTCCAAGGTCCTGGTCTTCACAGCCTTCTGTGGCAGTGAATTCCATAGACTTACCACTCTCTGGCTGAAGAAGTTTCTCCTTATCTCGGTTCTAAAGGAGGTTACATCCCTTTACTCTAAGGCTGTGCCCTCGGGTCCTAGTCTCTCCTACCAATGGAAACATCTTCCCAACATCCACTTTGTCCAGGCCATTCAATATTCTGTAAGTTACAGTTAGATCCCCCCTCATCCTTCTAAACTCCATCGAGGATAGACCCAGGGTCTTCAGACATTCCTCATATATTAAGGCTTTCATTCCTGGAATCATTCTTGTGAACCTCCTCTGGACCCGCTGCAGAGTTAGGACATCCTTCCTGAAGTAAGGGACCTGAAATTGCTCACAATACTCGAAATGTGTTATGACCAGAGCTTTATAAAGCCTCATTAGCACATCCCTACTTTTGTATTCTAGTCCTCTCAAAATAAATGCCAACATTGTGTTTGCCTTCCTAACTATTGACTCAATCTGCATGTTTACCTTAACAGAATCCTGGACTAGGACTCCCAAGTCCCTTTGCACTTCAGATTTCTGAATTTTCTCCCATTTAGAAAATAGTCCATGCTTTTATTCATCTTACCAATGTGCATGACCTCACACTTTCCCACATTGTACTCCATCTGCCACTTCTTTGCCCACTCTCCTAACCTGTCCAAATCCTTCTGCAGCCTCCCTGCCTGCTCAATAAAACCTGTCCCTCCACCTATCTATCATCTGCAAACTTAGCCAGAATGCCCTCAGTTCCTTCATCTACACCATTAATGTATGACGACTTAAAATGCCAGGGGATAGTGGCTACGGACCAAGTATAGGTCAATAGCATTGGTATTGTTTGGTGTTTGTTGTCAGCTTAGAAATGGTAGGCTGAAGGTCCTGTTTCTATGCTGCGTGACTGTCTCTATTTGGAGCTGAAGCATTATTTTGGATTCAGAGCTCATGAAGCGCTGAAGATGGTCTTATCCAGAAGGGGTGGTCCCGGCCTTGAGTGGCGTTCTTATCTCGGTGTGGGGGTCTCATCCTGATGTGGAGGCCTTCTTCGGTGGCTTCCGGGTTTTCCAAAAGCCCGGCATGAAGGTCTAGTCCCTGTGGGACGGTCTTGGCCTGGTTTTCCAGTGTAGTCCACGTTCAGGAATTCTTAATTGAACTGTGATGAGCTTTTACTTTTTTTCTCTCTTCTTACGTATATAACTTCTGTCATTGAGTTAGGAGCCACGGTATGGCAACCTTTAACAGTTTTCACTGTTTTTGGTAAAAATGCCCACGACAATAATTTGCTATTTCACTTTATTCTATTTCTTCTCAAGACGCTGGGTTATTTTCAGTGCCATCTAGTGGCTATGAATTGAGTTGTGCCTCCCAACCTCTGGAATGTCATTTGATTTCACTGAGACCCTGCAGGGAGCCGCTTTACTGCTCTTGCTTTTGCTTGAGCTTACTTCAGTCAGTCAGAATCAACCCGAGTATATACACAAAAAGATTGTTTTGGGAGCGGCTGTGTAGCCAGCCCTCTAGGATTGCCCTGGGTTCTGTAGGAATTGAAAATTAATCTTCAAAGCACACCGAGAGCACAAGTGCCGAGGAAATAGTTATTGTAACAGTGTTATAACGGTTTTGCATGTTCTTTTTTAAAAAGAAAATTCCTTTCACCGCATTAGAGTTTTTTAAGCATTGGTAATGTTGGAGGTGGCAAGAAAAGGCCATTTCACTTGACAGAAAAGTGTCTTTGAATCAATCGCATTCCCGTAGCCATTGAGAGGACTATGGTGATGGATATACTGGGGAAGAAGAGGCAGGAGTATGGGGAAGAAGAGGCAGGAGTATGGGGAAGAAAAGAGCTTGTGATGGAACTTTTAAAGAAGGGCCCACAGACCTGAAATGTTAACTCTGCTTTCTCTCTCCATGGATGCTGCCCGACCTGCTGAGTTTCTCCAGCAAATTCTGTTTCTGATTTCCAGCGGTTCTTCGTTTGTTGTTGTTTTGTGTGATGGAAGTGCCAGGGATGCATTTAAGCAGAACTGGAAACTCTCACGGTAAATCTGGATGGCCTCAACAATGTGGCCTGTAATTTCAATACCTGGAGCTCTGAGTGTGTGTGTGTGTGTGTGTGTGTGTGTGTTGGGGGGATGGATGTAGGAGGCAGTGCAGATGCCTCATTGTTTTACCATTCACTGCTGGGGGGAGTTTCCTGGAGGACTGAGTGAGCTGTGTTCATGTCTCTCTGTAATTTATTGCCCTCTTGGGAAGAGCAGTTGTCATACCATGCTGTAATGCATCCAGCTTTCTATGATGCACAGTAACGATTGGTAAGGGTCATTGTGGACACACTGAATTTCCTTGGCCTCATACCCCTTCTCAACTCTCCACTTTGCTCTGTGACAAATGAGCAGCCTGCAGAAGGTGTGGTCATGACACTCTTTATTTCTCACTGCACAGTCGTATAGACTGAAATCCTCAGTCTCCTGTCAAGTAGCATAAAGGGATTCAGAAGCCACTGCATAGACCCTGACCTCTCTGAAGCCTCTCTCCCTCTTACAGCTGATGTTGGGTGAATGAAGTACACCTCTGTAAGATGGACCCAAGCGGCTCAAATTTTGGGGAATAAGGATTTCAAACGATGCTGGGGTTGTGATGTCAGGAAAGCACCAACTTCCAGCAGTGCCTGTCAGGCCAGGGTGGTGAACTTCACCAGAAACACCCACACTGGCACAGTGCGGACTTTCCAGGCTGAGTTCAGGTACAGATGGTGCTATGGAAATGAAATTTATGCCTATTCGTCTTAACATTTGGGACTCTTTTGGTCACCCCGACCCAAATCGAACACCCATAGCTCTTCATATTTTGCAGGTAAAATGGATGCAGCATTTACGGATTTCTAGGTCAATGCTTACTGTCATGCTGCATTTTTAAGTCTATCAATTGTCCTCGAGTGGAAACACAACGGTATGTTACAGTTAAGACTGAATGCAATCATGGAATAATATCTCAGGCAAAACCGTGGAGACTAAACAATTACATTGCTTCAAATGTTGGATGAAAGAGTGGAAAAGTAAGAATCTAAGATTGATGAGCTTTGAAGTCAATTATCTTTTTCTGATCCTCGACCATTTTGTTTTTCGTTGCTGTAATGCTTTTACCGTAGTATTCTGGTACCCTAGTGCATTCACAGGAATTGTGATCGATCATTTTTCAACTTGTAATCATTCGTTTAGAATAACTGCATTCTGACTTTAGACCTCAGCTATATTGAGTTGAACGAGTTGGAAAAGCACAGATTTAGCGTCAGTCGGACACCGATAGTCCAAAGCCAAGAATAAACTCCGAACTCATATACCCCAAACATGACGTTTCCTTTAAAAACCAAAAGAACTGTGAATGTTGTAAATCAGGAACAAAAACAGAGGTTGCTGGAAATGCTCAGCAGGTCTGGCAGCATGTGTAAAGAAAAAATCAGAGTTAACGTTTCTGGATGTTATTCAGAACAGTATTCTCGGGAAGGGTCACCTGACCCGAAACATTAACTCTGATTTTTTCTTCACACATGCTGCCAGACCTGATGACGTTACTTTTGTCAGACTACGTTCTCCTTTATAATTTATCTCCTTCATTGTATTCATTGTCTACGTTATACCTTTCTCTTCTTAGACTCAGAGAGATGTACAGCACGGAAACAGACTCTTCGGTCCAACTTATCCATGCCGACCAGATGTCCTAAATTAATCTAGTCCCATTTGCCAGCATTTGGCCCATATTCTTCCAAATCCTTTCTATTCATGTATCCATCCAGATGCCTTTTACATGTTGTAACTGTACCAGCCTCCACCATTTCCTCTGGCAGCTCATTCCATACATGCACCACCCTCTGTGTGAAAAAGTTGCCCCTCAAGTCCCTTTTAAATCTTTCCCCTCTCACCTTAAACCTATGCCCCTCTAGTTTTGGATTCCCCCACCCTAGGAAAGAGATTTCGGCTATTCACCCTATCCATGCCCATCATGATTTTATAAACCTCTATAAGGTCATGGGGACCTTGGGGTGTAGATTCACAGTTCGTTGAAGCTGAAGTGGCATGATAGTGCATTTGGTACGCTTGCCTTTATTGATCAGTGCATTGAGTATAGGAGTTGGGAGGGTCATGTTGCGGCTGTACAGGACATTGGTGAGGCCACTTTTGGAATACTGTGTTCAGCTCTGGTCTCCCTGCTTTGGAAGGATGTTGTGATTCTTGTTGGTGTTTTCTTTTAAACAGGCATCGTCTCTTAAACCCCAAGAGTTACTGTTTCAGTATTAATCACAGTCAGTTGTTCACTTTGCGCTGTAAAGGGACCCCTCACCTTTCTTTGCCACTTTAACAAATCCAGTTAATACTGCACAATAAGAAATAACAAAATTCAATGAGTTCTTGAACGAATTATATCAAAAACCAATACTGATTTGGTATGTCATTTAAATGTCTGATGTTGGAAGATATTTTACACCTTTGCGGTATCTGAAGCTTCAATGATATGGTGGAGAGCTGCTACTTGCATTGACCAGTTCAGCAGGAGCTGAGCTTGTTTCCACTCTCTACAGGGTTGTCCCATGTGTATTCACCGAAACAGTTGGGAGGTTTCAGCTAATCAATGTCAATCATGGCTCAATCTTAATAACTGCAGGCTAACTGAGGTCAGTGTAGGATCAATGGCAACAGGTTATTGACTGAAAGGGCAGGATCTATATTAATGACTAGAGGCTAACTACTGTCAACACAGGATCAATATTAACGATAATAGGCTGATCACTGTTGGTATAGGACCAAGGGACGGCACAGTGGCACAATGGTTAGCTGCCTCACAATGCCAGGGAGTTGGGTTTGACTCGAGCCTCAGGCAACCGTCTGTGTGGAGTTTGCACGTTCTCCCTGTGCCTGCATGGGTTTCCTCCGGGTGCTCCGGTTTCCTCCCACAGTCCAAAGATGTGCAGGTTAGGGGGATTGGCCATGCTAAATTGACCTTAGTGTCCAGGAACGTGTAGGCTAGGTGGGTTAGCCATGGGGAAATGTGGGGTTAGGGAGCTAGGGTAGGGGTTGGGTCTTGGTGGGATGCTCTTTGGAGGGGCTGAATGGCCTGCTTCCACTCTATAATGGCTCTACGAATAGGGTGATCTGATTGCACAATATAGAATTGTGAGAGGCATGGATAATTTGAGCCTTTTCCCAGGATACTAGGGGGCATTGGTTTAAGGTGAGGGGCGTGCTGGAGGCCGATAGAATAGCAACATTTAAGAGGCATTGAGATAGACACGTGAACAGGCAGGGATTAGAGGGATATGTACAGGCACATGAGATTAGTTGGCATCATGGTTGGCATAGTCATGGTGGGCCAAAGGGCCTGTTCCTGGGCTTTACTGTTCCATGTTTAATATTAATGGTCATCTGCTAACTGCCATCAGTACAGGATCTACATTGATGACTACAGATTCACCCCTGTCATTGCTGGATCAATACTGATGACGACAGGCCCACCACTGTTGGTACAGGATCAATAATGGTGTTTACAGGTTCACTCTGTCGGTACAATGTTATATCAACATAGGCTTTATATCAATGCAGCATAGTTCCTGTATTGAACAAGTGTATGCTCAATTTTTAATGATTATAGACTGAGTACTGAAACAGTTTAAGCACAGTACTGGTGAAGATAGGTTCAATCTAGAATGAATATTTATTCAATACAACTTGAATCCTTACCGGCTCTTCCCGACTTAATACTGAATCAATGATGCTCAGTTCTAACCAATCCAAATTCCTAACTAAATCTGTTCCGGGTCCATTCTGAATCATGAGTGGCAAGTTCGCATTTAATATTGAACTAGTCTAGAACCAATATCGAACCAAAGCAGGTTCAAAGCTAAAGCTAAAACAGAACTAGGGTGCAAGAAACAGACTTGTAAAAGAGGAACACCATTTTATAGAGCATAGAAGAGGATGCTGATTGGTTGGGCCGTTAGCATGGAGATGCTGCAAAAAACAGTTACCTGTCAATATTACTCCTTAGACTGGGAATGTAGTTTCCGACTGGACAAGGTGTTGCCACAGGGATCCAGCAGAGATTGGTTGTATCCATTACCCCTGAAATAACTGCACAAAGGCCGGTATCCCTTCACCGACTCACCCTTTATATACATGTACACAGTACGTGGGCTTTGACCAGCCAGCTCAGAGCCAGTCCCTAGAGTGAGGAGACTCTCTGAGACTCCCATTTATATCTGTCAGCCAGGGCTCCCTGATTGGACCAGATTAACATCCCCAATCAGGGATCTCATACTCAATGGGATCCACCTAGTTCCTGTTCCAGTCACTACAACCCCTCTTTTTTTTGTGAAAAAGGCACAGTAGGAATCTTGTGGCGCTAGTGTCTTCTACCGCTGAACCAGAAGACCTGGATTCAAGTCCCACCTTCTCCAAAAGCATAAGGTAACATCTCAGAACTGGTTGATTAGGAAAATATCCCAGAAAGGTAGCAATATACACAATTATTTTTTGCTGCGTAAAACACGGTCCTGTGTGTAGCTTTTAGCACTCGCAACAGCATCACAATGGCACTGTAGGTCATCCTACAGCACATGGACTGCAGCGGTTCAGGAAAACAGCTCATCACCACATTCTGAAGGGCAACTAGGGACGTGCAATAAATACTGGCCAGTCAGTGATGCCCAGGTCCCACAAATGAATGAAAAATAACTGCAGGCCAGCTGATGATTTTAAATTTATTTCTAGCATAACTCTTAGCCAAGTCCAGATAAGTAATAAATGCTTTCCAATAACAGAATGACAACCATTCCTGGATATATTGTTTCAGAGTTTTGCCAGCACAATTGGCATGCACTCCAGTGGGAATGGTCAATAGGATGTATTAAATAAAGCATTCATAAATACACTGGGCCCTGTTTCATGTAGGCAAAATGAATTTGTCCATACATTACACTCTTGTCCAGAAGGAGGACATAGAGTCAGCCAATTGCTGTTACATCTCCATAGCAGCGTCTTGACCCATCAATTGAAATTTATCTACACTGTCTTCAAAGGTAACGGCAGCTCCAGACCCAGTCAATCATCACCCTCCTCTCAAGCTGTACAAAATGACGGTTCCTTTGTTGAAATTTATTTCTTGTGTCTTTGCTCAAAATTAAAAGCTTTAGCTTTGTGTCCCCTTAATGTTTAAACTCTGCAACATCAAGCAAGATGTATAATTTTAAACCAGCACTAATTATCTGCAAACTTCAACTGCTAAGCTAGAGTAAATAAAATGATCATCTGTCCATTTTATTTTGGTGCAAACAGTTTCATTTATTGTTTTGTACAAGACATAGTATTTCACAAAATATATAACATTAAAATGTACATATTTTTGTAGAACAAAGAATAAAGGGTTAAACACCTGTAAGTTGTAAACTGCTCAAGAGGTTTATTTCCTTGTATACATTATCAGGGAGATCAAGTTGGAGTCAGACTTGCTGTAGCATTCCTGCTGTCACAGGCTTTCTCACTGTTGACAGATAGAATAAATGGGCACACTCTTAAGTTGTTTGTATCCATTACAGATGTGATCTCATGTTTTGCCTCGCTCCTTCTGACCATGCTTCCATACAGAATGGAAGCTGTTCTGTCTGAAGCCTGTTAACACATTGGTGCTAGCTTTCATTACTAAAGGTGTTAAATCTCATCTCATTTCCCTATAGTGTACAAGCCATAAAGGAACCCTCACTGCTTACAGAAGCAACATAAAGGTGTGCATTTATCACGTACCATTGAAGTTATTAAATCCAAACATACCAGTTTAGCTATTTTGATGAGCGGTCGCAAATACTGGATTGATATGTAAAGGATTAATTACTAAAGGAATTGGCAATCAGATGTGTGTAAAATTGATTCAGAGATAGTAGGAACTGCAGATGCTGGAGAATCTGAGATAACAAGGTGTAGAGGTGGATGAACACAGCAGGCCAAGCAGCATCAGAGGAGCAGGAAGGCTGACGTTTCGGGGCCTAGACC
>JAHRHZ010000094.1:3997177-4102885 GCA_024137785.1 Ginglymostoma cirratum | reverse complement strand
CATTTCTGAAGAAGGGTCTAGGCCCGAAATGTCAGCCTTCCTGCTCCTCTGATGCTGCTTGGCCTGCTGTGTTCATCCAGCTCTATACCTTGTTATCTCTGTGTGTATTATTGAGTTCACTGGGAGTAACATACCACAGCCCATTGGCTTCAGTGCTGTAGAGTGAGATAACCATGAGTATCAGATACCCTTCAGCGTATTTGGGATGTTCTGAGGGAAAATACTCAATATGTAAGGCATCCTCTTGAGTTTACAGCTCTTGGGTTAATATTTAAGGCACAAGGTTGACTGTAAGTCCTCATTTTAATGCATAAGGCATTGGGTGGATTGTAGGGTCCTTACGTTAAGGCATAAGGCATTGGGTTCCTGTGAGACTTTCAGGTTAATGTGTAAGGCATTGGGTTGACTGTAAGGTCTCTCAGGTTAATTTATTAGGCATCGGGTTGATGCTAAGACTTTCCCTCAGGTTGAGGTATAAGGCACTTAGATCAATGCAGTAAAAATTGACACACATTGCACTTAGGTAAATACTCCAGTTAATGGACTAAATGTAAGGCACTAGGTTAAGTGCAGTAGGTACTGATTGGATTTTTATGTCAATACAAGTCATTTGCCTTCTCTGTCAGATTTCTCTACACTTTTTAATGAAGTGGGTAGAGAAATCTCTGTAAATCTACTGCCCCACTCATGCAAATCTCTTTGACAGATTGAGCCCTGCCTGAGCAATAGTTAGGCATAGAGAGGTTGCGGTGATAGACAGTGCTAGATCCCAAAAGCCCTGATCTCCTTGTTGATTGATCATTGTCTTGCCACTGCAACCAAAGTGGTGCGCAGGTATAGTTTGTTCTTCCATCTATTGGAATGCTAAATTGGAAATTTAGTAAGAATGGGGCACTAGCAAAGGAATTCCTCGCAGTTTAACTTTTCTTTGGACCAAGCAGTGATTTATTTCCACGTCAAACTCTCAAAAGAAAATTCAATGCCTGCTGTCATCCATCACTTGCATCAAAACCATATTGTGCTTCTCAGTGTGTGGCTCTTCCCCTTAGATATTTATGCTCAATGCTCTGTAAATCAGTTGGTTCAAACAGCTGAATTACACTCGACAAATAATAAATCTTCTTCTGCTGGAAGCTTAAATGTCAGATACCCAAATCCTCAAGAGCAGATAATAGGAACAAGGGTTGGCACGTGAGACATCTGAGATAGCAGATACCTTGGGGGCAGCAATATGAGACAGAAAATCAATAAGATGCTCAGACATCACACGACACAGTGCAGTTTTATACAGCTCTGGTGTGCCACAGTAAAGAATCAACCCCAACATCTGTGCAGATGTGTAATCTCCTTCTGTACTGCATGTACTACGGTTATCAGAATTAAATTTTATACGCATTTCCTCAACAGTATGATCTAATGTCTGGTAACACTGTCTAATGGATAAAAGAACATCGCTTTCTGCTTGAGGACCATTTAGCAATGACAGGAGCCTTGAGGTCTAGACATTTAATTATGTTTGTCAGAGATGAAAAGCTCTTGATTAAATGGTATTGGGCAATGGGCCAAATGCTGGCAAATGGGATTAGATTAATTTAGGATATTTGGTCGGCATGGATGAGTTGGACCAAAGGGTCTGTTTCTGTGCTCTGTAACTATAACGAGTAAACATCTCTCAGGTGATGTTTGTACAGGGTCAGCTCCTGATGTGGGAATGTGCAGATGGTGGCCTATGGGCTATATGCAGGGCTAATGCAGCTCTATCTGTGTTTATGTTTATTTCCTGATTAATACTGTTTTGAATTTCTGGAGATTTTCATTATAAACTCTAGTGTTCTGCAACCAGTTGAGATACTGCATGCAGTAGTCTGACCGGGAACTTCATAGATCTTCATGAGGTGGCATGGTGCTCAGTGGTTAGCACTGCTGCCTCATAGTGCCAGGGACCCAGGTTTGATACCACCCTCGGGCGACTGTCTGTGGGGAGTTTGCACATGCTCCCCCTGTCTGCGTGGGTTTCCTCCGGGTGCTCCGGTTTCCTCCCACAGTCCAAAGATTTGCAGGCTTAGTGGATTGGCCATGCTAAATTGCCCATAGTGTTCAGGGATGTGTAGGCCAGGTGGATTAGCCATGGGAAATGCAGGGTTATAGGGATGGGGTGGGTCTGGGTGGGATACTCTTCAGACAGTCAGCGTGGACTTGATGGGCCGAATGACCTGCTACCACACTTTAGGAATTCTATAATCTGGTATTGGATATCTGCATGGTACTCAATGCTAGGTAACAAAAAGGGAATTCCACATTATGCTAATATAGTATTGGGTATCTTCAATATATTGCACAGTGTTTAAGCCACTTGTGTAAATTGAGTACATATATTTTTCACTTGGTTATCGGGAATCTGTGATAAACTATCATGTTATCAAAGATACTGGACACGTACTGTGGTCTACATGTTGCTTTGTTTCTTTACAGAACGCTCGACACATTTTCTCATTTTTGGATATCTGCAGTATGGTTCACACCATATGCATGTTGTTGGGTATCTGTAATGGATTTTGTATTGTATTCATGTTATTGGGTTTCTACTGTATACTTCACATTGTTATTGTTAACAATGGCCTGTGCTTTCCGATCTGCAAAGAAGAGACACTGCGTGACACTGACCTCAAAGAAAGCTGTCAACAAAGATCTAGCTATCCCTATCTCACCAATTCTATTGTCTCCAGCATTAACTTAATTGCAGTGCCAAGTGTTCTAATGCTGTGGCTTTAAGGGGTGTATTTTGTCCTTGTTTCTTCTACAGAGAAACAGAGACTTGGGGGGCACAGGCGCTCAGCAGTCTTTGAGAAGATAAACGACTTGTGAAGCCGTGTGTGTTTTTTTGAAAGTTGGAACAATAGAAGCAGCCTGACTGGAGGGGGTCAAGCTCTCACCCATAGAACCAGGGATTTTTACCGTTTAGTTTTCACCAGCAGTTGCTGTTGTGGGCTTGAAGAAGTGGAAACCTTTTTTTTCCCCTCCTCTTTCAATTACAGCCAAAATCTGGGGGTTCTGTTCGATTGCATGCAGCAAAAATCCGTTTTCTGAGTTTGCCTTTTGCCAAGGGTGTGTTTATGGGATGTTACGATATTGGAACAATTAATTAGTTATGGTTACTGTATCTATCATTCTGTTAAGTTTTCAAGTAGAGTTAAGTTATTCCCAGTTCTTTCTTTTATAAGAGATAACAAGGTGTAGAGCTGGATGAACACAGCAGGCAAGGCAGCATCGGAGGAGCAGGACGGCTGACGTTTCGGGCCTGGACCCTTCTTCTTTCTTTTGTTGCGTTTTAACTGTAGTGTTTGAATAAATTGTGTTTTGATTAATGTCATGCAGTTTGGCCAGTCGCATTGCACCTGGAATGCAATGCCTGACACTTTTCTTAAAATAAGAACAAGTTAGGGTCTAAGCTATCTTCATAATATATTTTGAGGGGGTCTGGTCTGGCCGATAACATCAAGTCAAGACAATCTCCAAGTGTTCTGCAATTAACCAGGACAAGTGATGAATTGCATTGGAGAATTCCCATAGACATTAAGTCAGGAAGGTAAAAGCACCAATTATCTGTGATTGTCAAATGTAACTTCATGAAGAGTGAAATAAAGTTTGAGACAGACACTTGGGATCAAGTCGAAATGTCACAGCTTTCGAAACATCATAAAATTTTGATATGGACAAATGGAAAAAGAAATGTGTTTCAGGATCAGAGTTGTTCAGTAATAATTTTGAAATTTTAAAAGCAGTTAAAAGTGGCAACATTTTCAGCAAATAAAATGGTGTAAAAGTGGAGGTCCTGATCAGTCCAATGTTTTTCCTGTTGGCCAATAATAAACCTGGTCCATAGCAACTTCAATGGTGCAACCCACAGAGAAGCATAAGAACCACCGATGACAATTTCTGGATTTCTGTTTAACTGTGCAAGTGTGGATGCTAGAAGCTGCTATCAGTTACACAGGAGTACTGGCGGTCTCAGATTCACCCGCATTATGATTGTTAAATCCAAGACAGTTGGGGATCTGGAGAGTATTGATTACGCTGTATTGACAGTCACGCGAAAGGCCTTTTGATACAGAGGTCAGCAAAGATGACGGAGCCTATAGTAAAGCGAAGAGCCAGTCGGTGTTCAGCGATGTTCCTTTCTTCAAAAGCTTTGAACTTCTTATTTACCTTTGACCGTCAGTTGGACAGTAATGCAACAGGTCCTTTAAACACTTTCACATCAACCAAATGAGCAAGCTTTTCCCAGAACATCTCTGTCAGGTTAATAAAACAGAAAATAAAAATCTTGCAAAGGTATCAAAGTATGATATACATACCCAGGCGATGTGATATATTTTAGTAATACCTGAAGAAAATAGTCCTTTTTTTAATAATAAAAATAGGTTCTATTTGTTATCTTACAATATATTTCCATTTCTTTTGGTCCACTACGAGAGTTAAAGGGTTCAATACTTGTCACAGGCACATGCCGTTGGTTAAGCCTCCGCTTCCCATTTTGGGACCCCTACGATGAACAACTCCCACAGCCGCAGTCAACAACCCGCTCCACGTCTTCCACAAACGAGGAGCCGTCTGTACACTGGAAGACATATTTCCGTCGCTTGCTACGTAGAGGCACACAGCACTCTCCATTGGCACAGCTCCCCTTGCATTCCAGCCGAGGGACTTTGACTGTGGTCTGGCATGAGGCGTAGCCTTGCTGCTTGCGATAGACATCCCGGATCATTTCCTTTTGACAAAGGAGCTCTGCGAAATGGAAGAGGAGAGGTAACCATCAGGATTGCGTTTGCCGAGGTAGCTGGCTTCAAACGCCTTTACCTGTGAGAACCAGGGATCACACTTCCAAGGCAGCAAGTAGGTTAGATATTAGGATGCTATCCATTTCCCGGGGAATTCTGCTTCTATGGAAAAGACTTGGGCTGACTTCACAAACTTGTTCAAGCAAGGTTAAGACATTGGCTGGCTCAAAGGTACTAGAGTCGGAGTGTTCCAGTGGTCAGCAGAAGAAATGGGTACAAGATTGGTTAAGAGCACGCTGGGAATTTTGGTCAAGCTAGTTTAAACTCTGTTAAACTGCAGCCATGACTTATCCTGTAAGCTGTGACCTGCAGTTTCCTGTGGTAATAGAATCCCTTTAGTGCGGGGGCAGGCCATTCAGCCCATCAAATCCACACCACACCTCTGAAGGGCATCCCACCCAGAACCCTACGCTATCCCTGCACTTTTCCCTATGCCTAATCCACTTAGCTTCACCTCCCTGGGCGCTATAGCATGGCCAGCCCACCTAGCCAGCACATCTTTGGACTGTGGAGGGAAACCCACACAGACACGGGGAGAACGTGCAAACTCCATGCAGACAATCACCCGAGGGTGGAATCAAACCCAGATCCCTGGTGCTGTGAAGCTGCAGTGCTAACCACTGTGTCACCGTGCTGTCTCCTTGACATACTGGCAACATGTTACCTTATATGAGCATGGGATGTGCACGTTTATGACTCGGTTGAAACATTTTGGGAGTTGTTAACCAGTAAACTCCATTGGCTGAGACTGAACAATATGATCAGGTTTGGTCAATTCACTGGCTGAGTGTGAGGGAAGTTTCTGGAAAGTGGGCACACTTTGGGATCAAAGTTACCAGCACAAAGGATTTAGCAAGAGGAGCCCTTGAGACCAACACCTGAAAAGCATATGCCCTGAAGTTATCTTCAGAGTAAACAAAGAACCACGAGGCAAGGCCTACATTGAGAGCAAAAGTTGGCCACTTCACTCGAATTGGGGTAATAGTTGTTTCAAACCAAACTAATTGAGTTAGAGTTAGGGTTAAATGTGATTTAGGTTAAAGTACAGTGAAGTTAAATGAAATGAGTTAAAGTTGAATTTAAGATAGACGAATCAAAGAATCCCTACAGTTACCAACTATTACCCCAATTCGATGGAAGTGGCCAACTTTTGCTCTCAATGTAGGCCTTGCCTCGTGGTTCTTTGTTTACTCTGAAGATAACTTCAGGGCACATGCTTTCAGGTGCTGGTCTCAAAGGCTCCTCTTGCTAAATCCTTTGTGCTGGTAACTTTGATGTGTGACAGCAGGCCCATTGAGACCACATCAAACCTCTGAACAGCATATCACCGACACACAACCCCCCACCCTATCCCTGTAACCCTGCATTTCCCATGGCTAAATAAAAACCGAACGAACTGCCGATGCTGTAAATCAGGAACAAAAACAGAAGTTGCTGGAAAAGCTCAGCTGGTCTGGCAGCATTGGTGAAGAGAAATCAAGAGTTAACATTTCGGGTCTGGTGACCCTTAGCAACTTCCTCAGAAATGTTAACAGTCCTGAGGCAGAGTCACAGGACCCAAAACGTTAACTCTGATTTTTTTTTATTCACAGATGCTGCCAGACCTGCTGAGCTTTTCCAACAGCTTCCGTTTTTGTTCCCGATTTACAGCGTTCGCAATTCTTTCGGGTTTTTATAAGGTATATCAGTTCTCCGGGCGAACTGTGGGATGGGTCAGGAAATTTGCCAGCGCCCATTCTGCTTGCGATCCGCAGCCTGTCATACATCTCAAGGCGGGACTGGCACCAGGTATCAATTGCCAAATACAGGCAGGCAGCATTTACACCTTCACAACAGTAGATCCAAGAGTTGGCATTACTGTGAGAGGTGGAGTTGAAATTTCCTCCCTATATTTTGGCATGGGTTGAGGGAAGGTGGGGAGCATTGAGGACAAAATGGTACTCCCTCTTGTCGGTGTTCGGGAGGCTGTTAGAACCATCGCAGGAAACCTCCCAGGGATTGGTGTAGGTTCAGGTGACCAGATTTTCTGGCTTGACTGGGACCTTTGACCTAGAAAGCATCTCAGCATGCTATCCATTTGGGGAAAGCTGAAATCTAAGGGTGGCACGGTGGCTCAGTGGTTAGCGGTTAGCACTGCTGCCTCACAGCACCAGGGACCCGGGTTCGATTCCACCCTCAGGTAACTGTCTGTGTGGAGTTTGCATGTTCTCTGCGTGGGTTTCCTCTGGGTGCTTCAGTTTCCTCCCACAGTCCAAAGATGTGCAGGCTGGGTGGATTGGCCATGCTAAATTGCCCACAGTGTTCAGGGATGTGTAGGTTAGAGGGATGGGTCTGGGTGGGATGTTCAGAGAGTTGGTGTGGACTTGTTGGGCCAAAGGGCCTGCTTCCACACTGTAGGGATTCTGCTCAGTGCTGAGGATGTCCCCCTTTAAGTGGCTGTCTGCATTCAAAGAGAAAGGATTTCAGAAATTAACTGCCTGGATTTTATCTTCCAGCTCTTTGAACATTCCAGGGCTGAGAGGTGCGAGACAGAAGTTGCAATCTTCGTCACTCACTCTCTCGGTATCCCACTCCCCCCAGCCCTATCCTTGCAGTCCATTTAATTGCACTCACTGAATGAGTAAATGCACAGCAGATTCACTGGAACCTTTCTGGCTGCAATGTATCAAAGTGGTAATAGAAAGCTTCATAGAGGCGGCATTATTAATTTTGCCCAATATCCTCACCACACGCAACAGACTGGACTCTTTCTATTGGGTATGCACTAGCCCTTTCAACTCCAATGTCGTTTTGTTTATAGGCAGCTCCCAAAACAATACTTGCTTGTATACCAGGAAGAAAAAAGCTTTTCTCTCCAATTAAAAAGGTAGAATTTGTGCAACTTCGCTCGGAATTTAATTAAATATTTTTCAAAAAAATTCATTCTTTTGTGGCAAGGCCAGTATTTGATGCCCATCCCTACTCACCCTTAAACTGAATGATGTGTTTGGCCATTTCAGAGGACATGGACAGGGCAACCATGTTGCCGCAGGCATGGAGTCAAATGCAGGCTTGACCAGGTAAGGACAACAGATATTCTTCTCTAAACGGTATTGGTGAATCAGACAACCCTCGTTTCATAGATGCCATGGTCGAGATTAGCTTTCATTTCGAGAATTTATTAGTTGGACTGTACTTCAGAAGGAAATCAGGAGGGCAAAAAGGGGACATGAGGTAGCTTTGACATGTAGAGTTAAGGGGAATCCAAAGGGATTCCACAAATACATTAAGGAGAAAAGAGTAATCAGGGAGAGAATAGGGCCCTTTAAAGATCAGCGAGGCTGCCTGTGTGTGGAACTGCAGGAGATGGGGGGCAGATACAAAAGAAGTATTTTGCATCAGTGTTTACTGTGGACGAGGATATGGAAATAGAGAACGAGGGGAAATAAACAGCAACATCTTGAAAAGTGTCCATATTACAGAGAAGGAGGTGCTGGACGTCTTATCTTAATTTGCATAAAGGTGGACAAATCCCTGGGACCTAATCAAGTGTACCCTAGAAGTCTGTGGGAAACTAGGGAAGTAATTGCTGGGCCCCTTGCTGAGATATTTGTATCATCGATAGCCGCAGATGAGGTCTGGAAGACTGGAGGGTGGCTAACATGGTGCCACTATTTAATAAATGTGATAAGGAAAAACCAGTGAACTATAGAGAGGTCAGCCTGACATTGGAGTGGGCAAGTTGTTAGAGGGAATCCTGAGGGACAAGATTTACATGTATTTTGAAAGACAAGGGCTGATTAGGGATAGTCAACATGGCTTTGTGCGTGGGAAATCATGCCTCACTAACTTGACTGAGTTTTTTGAAGAAGTAGCAAAGAAGACTGAGGAGGGCAGAGCAGTTAACGTGATGTGTATGGACTTCAGTAAGGTGTTCTACAAGGTTTCACATGGTAGACAGGTTAGCAAGAGTTGATCACACAGAATACAGGGAGAACTAGCCATTTGGATACGGAACTGGCTTGAAGGAAGAAGGCAGAGGGTGGTGGTGCTTTTCAGACTGGAGACCTACGACCAGCGGTGTGCCACAAGGATCAGTGCTGGGTCCACTGCTTTTCATCATTTATATAAACAGTTAGGATGTGAACATAGGAGCTTTAGTTAGTAAGTTTGCTGATGACACCAAACTTGGAGGCGTAGTAGACATCGAAGATGGTTACCTCAGAGTACAATGGGATCTTGATCAGATGAGCCAATGGGCTGAGGAGTGGCAGATGGAGTTTAATTAAGAGAAATGTAAGATGCTGCATTTTGGAAAGACAAATCTGGGCAGGACTTATACACTTAATGGCAAGGTCCTGGAGAGTGTTACAGAACAAACAGATCTTGGAATGCAGGTTCATAGTTCCTTGAAAGTGCAGTCACAGGTAGGCAAGATAGTGAAGACAGCTTTTGGTACGCTTGCCTTTATTGGTCAGTGCATTGAGTATGGGGGTTGGAATGTCATGTTGCGGCTGTACAGCACATTGTTTAGGCCACTTTTGGAATATTGTGTGCATTTCTGGTCTCCCTGCTGTAGGAAAGATGTTTTGAAACTTGAAAGGGCTCAGAAAAGATTGACAAGATGTTGCTAGAGTTGGAGGGTTTGGGCTATAGGGAGAGGCTGACTAGACTGAGGCTATTTTCCATGGAGGTTCAGAGGATGAGGTGAAACCTAGAGAGGTTTATAAAATTATGAGGGGCATGGATAGAGTAAAAAGACAAGGTCTTTTCCCTGGGGTGGAGATGAGAGGGAAAGATTTAAAAGGGATCTAAGGGGCAACCTTTTCACGCATAGTGTTCCTATATGGAATGAGCTGCCAGAGGAAGTGGTGGAGGCTGGCACAGTTACAACATTTAAAAGGCATCTAGATGGGTACTTGAATAGGAAGGGTTTAGAGGGATATGGGATAAATGCTGGCAGATGTCGTGTGACCCCTGCTGCTTCTCTTTGTCATAAATAATGCTTTTCACTGATGAATCTTTAAAAACTTTTTAAATGATTTTTCTTCCATGTATGTTACAGTGTGTTGTAATGGGAGAGGATTGAGAATGATGCAGAGAAGCATTTGTAAGGAAAGATATGTAAGATTGATTAGCTTTAATCTTTTACTTGAAAATTGCATTGCAAATCTCAAAGAGATGCAAACACCACAATTTGTGCATGCAGCATGTGACCTTATCAAGCACAAACTGTTCTATTTCTGCTGTTCTGAAATAACTTGGAAATTCTGGTCTCCCTGCTATAAGAAGGATGTTGTGAAACTTGAAAGGGTTCAGAAAAGATTCACAAGGATGTTGCATGGTTTGGAGTGTTTGGGCTATAGGGAGAGGCTGAATAGCCTGGGGCTATATTCCCTGGAGTGTTGGATGTAGAGAGGTGACGTTATAGAGGCTTATAAATTATCATGAGGGGCATGGATAGACTGAAGAGCTCAGGTCTTTTCCCTGGGGTTGGGAGTCCAAAACTAGAGGGTTTAGGGTGAGAGGGGAAAGATATAAAGGGGACCCAGGGGTAACTCTTTCACACAGAGGGTGGTGCGTGGATGGAGTGAACTGCCAGAGGAAGTGGTGGAGGCTGGTACAATTACAACACGTAAAAGGGATCAGGATGAGTATATGAATAGGAAGGGTTTAGAGGGATATGGGTCAAATGGTAGCAAATGAGACTAGAATAATTTAGGATATCTGGTCAGCATGGATGAGTTGGACTGAAGAGTTTGTTTCCATGCTGTACATCTCCACGACTGTGAATTTAATTTCCACCAATTACTGTGGCAGGATTTGAACCCATGTCTCTGCGTTAACAGACCAGAGACATTATTAGCAAGTCATCATCTGCCCTGAACGCTCGGCATTTCCTGACGAAATCCTGAGTTGAGGTCTGTCGGAATTCCCAACCTCTAGCCTAAGCCTGCTGCCAATCATTGAGTTTTAAACAGACATAGAAAAAAGATAAGGTGCTCAATTGAGCTGAGACAATGGGAGACAGGAGTACCGTTGTTTGTCAGTTTTAATAGCGATGGTCATAGACACAATGTATTGCATCTGTCAAGTTAAGCTTTCAATCTGTGCGTCGCTCTGTAAGAAAAGGTGGGTTATGTGCTTTCAAAGAGAAGGTCATTTTGCCAAAATACTAAGGAAAGATGAGAAAGCTGTTTACATCGGGTTGCCAACTCTGGCTGGAAATATTCTCAGAAATGTTATCACGCGACTGCCTACTTCATTTGCCCCGCCCACAGGCCCCTGCCATTGGTCACCTGACATGTCAATCACCCCGATTTCCCAAAGCTTTTCGATTGCCGATTCCAAGATGGTTGCTGCCCATGCATGTTTAGTTGGCACTGGTGACTTCTCTAACAGAGGACGTATTTATGCATGGACAGAGGATGTCTCTGCACTGATCCTCACTCTGTTGCCAGCTGAGACATCCTGGGTGACCTGTCACCGCACATCCCTCCCTCTCGACTCGCATCCTCCGCCTTTTTCTTTTCTCCGCACCAAAACCCCACTCCCAGCTCTGCCCAGCAGTGACAGTGAGCATGCTCCCTGCAGTTGTGCTGGTAATTTCAATGTGACCTTGGAAAATTTGGTCATCCTTGTGTGGGTGGAGCTGTTGCCCATTAGTGGGAATTCTGCCAGTGAGCAAGATTCCAGCTATTTCTCATCATCGGCTCATAGAGTCATACAGCACGGAAACTGGCCCCTCGGTCCGACCAGTCCATGCCAAACATAATTCCAAACTAAACTCGTTCAATCTGCCAGCTCCTGGCCCATATCCCTCCAAACCTTTCCTATTCATGTACTTATCACAATGTCTTTTAAACACTATAATTGCGCCCACATCCACCACTTCTTCAGGAAGTTCATTCCACACACGAACCACCCTGTGCGTAAAAAAATTGCCCCTCATGTCTTTTTAAAATCTCTTTCCTCTCACCTGAAAAATGTGTCGCCTAGTCTTGAAATTCCCCATCCAAGGGAGAAGACACCTACCATTAACCCTATCTAAACCCCTCATGATTTCATAAATCTCTGTAAGGTCACTTTTCAACCTCCTACACTCCAGTGAAAATACACCCAACCTACCCAGCCTCATTTTTAAAGTTTGAAAAGTTACTTTAAATGCAGCTTGCAAGGCTTCTTGAGTCTAAACTAAAGGAATGAGTTTACATCTTGATAAACCTGCAACCATCCAATGCTAACTGAGCACAACAGGAGTCTGGGATGAATAAACTGATGAGGTAAGGTCAATAGATACACGATAACATCTTTTCCTGAAGTGAAAAGGTCAGGGCATTCAAACAGAATCAACTGAGGAGGTAGAATCAGCACGGGAAGATAAAACAATGGGCTTCATGAGTGGGACTGCTCAGATTTAAGGGCAAACATTTAAACACTCCTCATTTTGACTTATACTATTACCACACAGAATGCACAGCACATACTGTGGTCAGTTTAATGATGTTGTTTATGCATTACAATTCCCTTCATCCTCATAGCTAATCGACCTTTCTGTTAAGTTACTCACCTCCAAAGAATCCATGTGTTAGTGTGCTTCACGTTAAAATATTCTTTGGTGAAGAAATTCTCCTGAATTCCTTATTGGAGTTTTCAGATATCATCCCTATTTCTGGAAGCAGCCTCTCCACACTATCCTATCGAACCCATTCATATAATTTCAAAGCTTTGCATTAAGTCACCCCTCAGCCTTCTCTTTCCTACAGAAAAGATACCCAGATCGTTCAGCCTTTCTGAGAGTTACAATCTCCCGGTTTGGTAGATATTTTAGCTACGTCTAAAAGGTCCTGGAGAAATGAATATGAATGGCAGGTAAATTTTTATATGGATACAAACAAGACAAAGTTGGTAGAATAACAGCTGTAAAGACAGTCAGTGAAGTTATAAGCATGTGGGGAGTGCAGAATGGTGTGAGTTCGAGGACTGCTCACTCTTAATCTTCCCGAGAAATGGGGTGGATTATGGAATTGCTGTAGGAGTGTGTGAGGTCCTTATAAATACTACACTCTACCTCCCTTAATTACTGATCTGGTTCAAGGTTCAGTCAGTTATGGTTAGTGACATGAAATATTGGGATAAACGTTGATGGCTTTGTAATTACCAACAGTAAAAATGTGACATTGACATTGGGTGACGTGTTGGTTAATTCACCAGAAAAGAGGTGGAATTATGTGCCCTGCCCCACCATGGCTGTAGGTTAACAATGAATAGGCCAGAGGAAACAGAATGGGATCTCTGCCTCTTTCCAGCCTTTACCCCTGAATAAGTCCATCACAGAAAGGCCCTGCAACCAATACAGGCCTTTAAGTGGGAAAATGAAGTCTACTCAGGGGCTTCATTGGAATTGGACCCATTAGGACAAAAAAACCTTGGTATGTTTGCCCTCTGAACCCAAGAAGGACCTGGGATAGGGGGAAAAGAGAGCAACTTGGGTCCCTCATTATCAGGCACTTGGTTGTCCAATCAAGGCACGTACCATTCATGATGTCGGTTTGGGGGGGGGGGGGGGGGGGGGGGGGGGGGGGGGGCCGTTGACTGCGAGTGACAGCCAGCACCCCCCCAACTTCCTACTGACCAGAATCATCCACCTGCCCAACTCCCTTTCCCACTCCACCACACCCCCCTCCCCCATTCCAAAACCCCTTCCCGCTTTTTCTCCCAAACATGCATGGGTCCCTGAAACCTTGGGTGGGCGATGTACCGACAGTAACCACTGATCCTCTGGTGGCGCCACCGAGTATAGAATAGCTGCCTCCTTTTGGCTGGCTGTTTAATTGGCTGGCAGCTCTCAGTGGACTGGATCCCATCCCTGGCATCTTTGATTCCAGGGAAAAGCCCACTGCTAGCCTGTCATGTGCCTGATTGGCAGGAAACATGGTGGGCCTTCTCAAACTGAGGTGGCAGACGAGCCTCTTCGGGTGGTCAAGACCCTCCAGAGGGCTCTGAGCATGTTGTGAAGCTTTAAGATTCAACACCCTTTCTCTTTCCTTACCTGTTTGGCAAGTTTCTCCAGTAAAGTTGGTGTTACACTCACAATACGGCTCCCCTTGCCCAGAGATCTTACAGCGGCCGTGGTCACACTTCAGGTCCTGACAGTTGTCCATCAATTGACCTTTGTCGCAGAGTTTGCCAACATAGCCCTCCTTGCACAGACAGCGATATGCAGAGTCAGACGCTACACATGTCCCGTGAACGCACCTGGAAGGTGAGATAAGTGAAGTTACCAATGAAAAGCATGGACCCCTGCAAATATATCTGGCAGCATTCAACATCTAAACAAATCTGATCTCCCTGAGGAATGATGAGACCCAAAATATTACTGAGCTGTGTACAAGACACAAGTAGTGGAGATTCTCAATGATAAACTGTGTTGAATCGTTGCAGTGAACACTGGGACACTTAATGTCATGTGAGTCATGTGTCAGAATATTTGCCAGAAGATGCAGAAACTCCATGTTTAGAGTCAGAATTAGGCAAAAAGGTAAGTCATGTGAATGTTGTTCATTCTTCGATGGAAAATGGACAAGGTCAGTGCAGTGGATGCAGTATCTGATTTGTTTTAAGCTTTATTGTCACATGTACTCAAGTATAGACGTACAGGAGTACAGTGAAAAGTGTACAATTTCGCCACACATGGTACCATCTTAGGTACCCAGGCACAAAACCTAGGAACAAATAGTAACATAGAGAAACGAAGTTAAAAGTAATTGTGCTTAGTTTAAGAAGAAATAAAGTTAAAAGTTAACATTACAGTCCTTCCTCGTATTAAGTGGAAAAATAAAGGAACAATAAAGTCTTTCTTAAGTGCAAGAGCTCAGTCTTTGGCCTCCTCTCCAGGGAATCTCGGACAGACCATAAAATATATTGATGGATTAAAAGGTGAGGTGCGGTGGTGAAGGTTTGAAGCAGTCATGTGGAGGACTGTACTGAAATGTATCTGCGAGAAGTCTTTTGATAATGTGCCAAAGAACGGTCTCAGAGGTCATAGCATATACAACCAGGGGATGGTAGCAGAATGAACTGAAAAGTAGCTACAAAACAGAAAACCGGGGAGAAATGTGACAGAGTTAGAAATGGGATGTCATGTCTCACAACAATCTTTGTTGAGACCGTTGCTGCTCACAATTTACTTAACTCAGAAACAGAAGTATTCGTCGTAACTTATACTGATAGTGTCACTAGGTGCAGCAGGTTGGAGGTAATAATGAGGAGGAATGTACTGAAATACAAGAAGACGTGAAAAAGGCTTCAAAGTTAGTGGACGACTGGAAAATGACGTTCGATGTGTTGCAGCTTAGAGGTAGTTTACCCTGATATCAGAAATAAGGAGGTTATTCATTTCTAGGAAGAACCAAAATGGAATGGATAACGAAGGTGTTTCAGGAATCCAGACATAAACATCTCGGAAGGTGGCTTTAAAAGTTCACACGGCCATGAAAAATTCAAAGTCCTTTGTATTCTAAGAGCACAGAAAGCAGAACAGTAATGTTAATCTGATGGACTCAGAGAACTGTGAGCAGTGTTATTGTTATTTATTTTCTGCGTTCCCACTCTCCCTATAACCCTCAGTCCTCTGCGCACCTCCCAATTATGGCCTCTCTTGTATCCTCAATATTCATCACCCCACCACTGACAACAATATTAGCCTCAGGGATTCCAACCACTCCCATACCTATCGGTGTCTCTTGTTTTTCCTATTTTAAAGGCACTTCTTAAACCCTTCACCCATGAACAGGCTTTCAGTTAACAGTCCTTGTGTCATCTTACGTGTTCAAATTGTTCAATAATTCTGCTGTATGCGTTTTGATTTGTTGAAGGTGCCACATTATGCTACCACAAACAAACAATGTTGAAGCATTGTAGAAAAGACTTTAGTTAGGCCATTTTTAGAATATTGCGTTCAATTCCGGTTTCCCTGCAGTAGGAAAGATGTTGTGAAACTTGAGAGGGTTCAGAAAAGTTTTTCAAGGATGTTGCTGGACGTGGAGGGTTTGAGCTACAGGGAGAGACTGAATAGGCTGGGGCTATCTTCCCTGGAGCATCGGAGGCTGAGGGGTGACCTTGCAGATGTTTATAAAGTCATGAGGGGCATGGACAGGTTGAATAGCCAAGGTCTTTTCCCCAGGGTAGGGGAGTCCAAAACTAAACGGCATGGGTTTAAGGTGAGAGGGGAAAGATATAAAAGGGACCTAAGGGGCAACTTTTTCACACAGAGGGTGGTGTGTGTATAGAATGAGCTGCCAGAGGAAGTGGTGGGGGCTGGTACAATTACAATATTTAAAAGGCATGGTTATATGAATAGGAAGGGTTTAGAGGGATATGGGCCAAATACTGGCAAATGGGACTAGATTAATTTAGGATATCTGGTCAGCATGGAGGTGTTGGACCAAAGAGTCTGTTTCTGTGCTGTTCAGCTCGATTGCTCGATGACTAGATTGTACCAGAACTGGGGCAAGAGGATTCAACTATCATAGAATATAATACTTTTCTCTGGAAAAGACAAGATGCCTGTATGATTTATGACAGGAGAAACAGGTGGCCAGGGAACAGTGTCATTTTCCTCTTGAAAGGGAAGTTGGCGGGGGGGGTGGGGGCAGGAATCACTCAACAGCAGATGGCGCTGTTGGCTGTCGACTTGCTTACGAACAGTGATGTACATCCCAGTGTGTTGTACAAAGACGGGACTGCAGCATTTTTAAAAAGACAGCTGAAAGGAAACAAGGGACTCAAAGCTCACTCACATTAAGGCAAGGGAAAGCAGGATGCAAGTTCATTTCTTGCCTATTTTAGAGTCACTGAGTCATACAGCATGGAAATAGACCCTTCGGTCCAACCACTCCATGCCGACCATAATCCCAAACTACCAGTCCCACCTGCCTGCTCCTGGCCCATATCCCTCCAGACCTTTCCTAATCATGTGCTTCCCCAAATGTCTTTTAAACATTCTAATTGTACCCGCATCCACCATTTCCTCTGGAAGTTCCTTCCACACACGAACCACTCTCGGTGTGAAAAAGTTTGCCCCTCTTGACTTTTTAAAATCTTTCTCCTCTTACCTTAAAAACATGCCCCACAGTCTTGAAATCCCCCACCCTAGGGACAAGAATCCTGCCTTTCACTTTCCCTGTACCCTTTCATGGGGCATAAACTTTTACAAGGTCGCCCCTCAACCTCTTATGCTCCAGTGAAAAATGTCCCAGTCTGGCCAGCTTCTCCTTATCACTCAAACCCTCCATTCGCAGCAACATCCTGGTAAATCTTTCCTGAACCGTCTCCAGCTTAATAACATCCTTGATATAACAGGGAGAGCAGAACTGGACACAGTTTTAACCAGCATTTTAATCAAAACAAAGCTACACATTAGTATTCCACGCCACAACGGAGAGGTCACCTTCTGTGGTGGGTCAGTGAGATCCATTACTTACTTGTTGTTAGCGCAGAGATCCTGGGCTTCCTGATCGCACAATGGCCCCATCCAGCCAGGATGGCAATCGCAGGTGATGCTGGACTGATCGAGCGAGCGGCACACACCGTTTTTGCAGATGTTGCAGGACCTGCATCCTGGAGAGACTCCCAGGGGCATCTGGGCCAAGCTCCTGAAATCCTGCAGCTCATTGTTGATGCGCACATTGTGAATGCAGCCATGGAAACCGTTGAGATTGCGGTCAGGTCCCTGGCGGAGTGCTGCTACCCCTGAGACCGGTGGGATGCCTTTAACGACAAACAATTGGCGCAATGTTTAAGACAGGCACAGTGGGGATTCATGGATTTCTCAAAATGAACCCAAGTCAACCTCACAATCCCGAGTAACATTCTCAACTTTGAACTTCCAGCCTAAGATTTCAGTTTTAAGTTTTGGCAAAGATGTGTAGCTCAGGTTGTGGGCGAGGCTGTTGACTTGCTCACCGAGCTGGCTTGTTCTTGTTCAGATGCTTCATCACCATGGCTAGGTAACATCAGCGAGGCCTCCGATGAAGCAATGCCATGCTACTCCGCTTGGAATTTATACTGTCCGTCTGTTCTGGTGAATAGTATCATTTCTGGCTTTGTTCTGTATGGGTTTGTATATGGGGCCCAATTCTTTATGTTTGTTGACCACCTTATGATTTCAGATTTCAGTGCCGTACTGAGGGAGTGCAATACTGCCAGAGGTGCATCTTACAGGTGGAATTATGTAGAGGCCTCGCCTTATCCACAATAAAATGCATGCTGTCTCTGATACCTAGCCAATATGCAGCAATATACGACACCTTCAGGATCAGGCATGTGCCAGCTTGTGAAATATTCCAGATAATCAAGGGATACACACAACCGCAGTAAATACTCAGAGGTAGTAAGAACTGCCAATGCTGGGGTCTGAGATAACAAAGATGTGGAGCTGGATGAACACAGCAGGCCAAGCAGCATCAGAGGAGCAGGAAAGCTGACGTTTCAGGTCTGGACTCTTCTTCAGTAATGTGGGAGGGGAAGGGGGCTCTGAAATAAATAGAGAGAGGGGGAGGCAATGATGGAAGGTGGATAGTGGGCCAGATAGGTGGGAGAGAAGACAGACAGGTCAAGAAGGTGGAGATGGAGCCAGCAAAGGTGAGTGTAGGTGGGGAGTTGGTCAGTGAGGAGGGAGGGCTAGGTAGGTGGGAGGGAAGACAGACAGGTCAAGGAGGCGGGCATGAGGCTAGTAGAGGTGAAGTGAGTGTAGGCAGGAAGTGGGGGTGGGGGTTGGTCAGTGAGGTGGGAGGAGCAGATAGGTGGGAGAAAAGATGGACAGGTCAAGGAGGTGGGGATGGGGGGTGTGCTGGTTTTGGGATGCGGTTGGGGGAGGGGAGATTTTGAAGCTTGTGGAGTCCACATTGATACCATTGGGTTGCAGGGTTCCCAGGCGGAATATGAGGTGCTGTTCCTGCAACCTTCAGGTGGCATTGTTGTGGCACTGCAGGAGGCCCAGGATGGACATGTCGTCCAAGGAGTTGGAGGGGGAGTTGAAATGGTTCGCGACCGGGAGGTGCAGTCGTTTGTTGCGAACGAAGCGCAGGTGCTCCGCAAAGCGGTCCCCAAGCCTCCGTTTAGTTTCCCCGATGTAGAGAAGGCCACATCTGGAACAGCGGACACAATATACCGCATTAGGAGATGTGCAGGTTAACATCTGCTTGATGTGGAAGGTTTTCTTGGGGCCTGGGATGGGGGTGAGGGGGGAGGTGTCGGGGCAGGTGTAGCACTTCCTGTGGTTGCAGGGAAAAGTGCCGGGTGTGGTGGGGCTGGAGGGGAGCGTGCAACGGATGAGAGAGTCATGGAGAGAGCGGACCCTCCGGAAAGCAGATAAGGGTGGGGAGGGAAATATATCCTTGGTAGTGGGTTCAGATGCAGATGGCAGAAGTGGCAGAGAATGATGTGTTGGATCCAGAGGTTGATGGGGTGATAGGTTAGGACGAGGGGAATTCTGTCTTTGTTGTTATTGTGGGGAGGGGCTGTGAGGGCTGAGGTGCGGGAAACGCAAAAGATGCGGTCAAAGGAGTTTTCAACCACTTTGGGGGGGGAAGTTGTGGTCGTTGAAAAATGTTTCCCATGGCTAATCCACCTAACCTGCACATCTTTGGACTGTGGGAGGAAGCCCATGCAGACATGTGTAGAATGTGCAAACTCCACACAGACAATTGCCTGAGGGTGGAACTGAACATGGGTCCCTGGCACTGTGAGGTAGCAGTGCTAACCACTGAGCCACCATGTCCCCAGTTAGGGCTGACAGTTTTTAAGCTATAGATTGTGTGTGAAGGCTGATAGAAGTGGCTGAATGTCACATTTAGAAATAACACATTTTACATACAAACATATAAATCAGGAGGAGAAAGCCAGTTAGTCCCTTCAGTCTGTTCCACCATTCAACAGGACCATGGCTGATCTGATTGTAAACTCAGATCCACATTCCTGTTTATCCTTGGTAACCTCTCAACTCTGCATTTGACAAGGATCCACCACCACTGTTTTAAAAAATACTCCATGACTCTACTTTCATCACTTTTCAAAGTGTTCCAAATGTAACTCACCTAATCCCAGTTTTAAATGGACAGTCCCATATTCTTAAACAGTCATCCTTTACTCAAGCCTTTCCCAGATGAAGAAACACCTCTCCAATCTACTCTGTCAAGACCTTTTCAGGATTTTGTGTGCTTCAAACAAATCACCTCTTTTTCCTATCAATCTCAGCGGATACAAATCTAGCACAAGTCTAACACAATCTACCCATTCCATGTATTAGTCTAGCGAACTTTCGCTATGATGCATCATCCTGAAATAAGGTGACCAATATAGTGGTGTATTTCAGAGACAGTCTTACCTGTGCGCTGTATCATTGAAGCAACCTCTCCACATTCTGTCCACAAAAAACAAGACCCTGAGCTTCTAGTTGCCTGCCGCTTCAACACACCACCTTGTTCCCTGGCCAACATACCTGCCTCGGGCTCGATGCCGTGCTCCAGTGAAGCTCAGCATAAGCTGGAACGACAGCACCTCATTTTCCACTCAGGAACCTTGCAGCACTCCAAACTCAATATCAAGTTCAACAACTTTATGGTTTGAGGGACCTTACACCCATCACCATGCCCCAGGCCCAGTTATCACATGGTCTCCTATTACACACAACCCATTGTTAGCAACTACCAGTCCCCATTAACAGCTATTCACTCTCCTAGCCTGATTGTTATCCACTCCTTTGTCTGTCCAACCGTTCTTCTCTCTCTTTGGGCTCTAATTCCGCCTATCATTTACTCCGTATCCCCTCCTGCCACCCTACTTTCTGCATAAAAACAATATTTCCTTAGCTGCCATCAATTCTGAGGAAGGTTCACTGGACCCAACACATTAACTCTGATTTCTCTCCACAGATGCTGGCAGACCTGCTGAACTTTTCTAGCAATATCTGTTTCTGTTTCTCTCTACTTTTGTATTCCGTACCCCCAATCCTGCACCCAGCAATAAATGATAACATTCTATTACTTTTCCTTACGTGTTGTAGTTTCATACTCATGGTTTGCAAAGGCTGGCACAAGGACCCCCAGGACACACTGCATTCTCAGGGCTCTCCTGTCACACCATCACCTGGACACCTCAGCCGAAACCATCTCAGGACAGAAAGGTGCGGGAATGAATGAGTAATGAAGGATAGCAGCTTGTGTGGTGAATAGAACTCAGGGAGCAGCGAATAAGATTCAGGGAGCAGCTGATGGGATCTCACTGAGAGGCTGATGGGATCGCGCTGAGAAGCTGATGGGATCACACTGAGAGGCTGATGGGATCACACTGACAGGATGATGGGATCACTGACAGGCTGATGGAATCGCGCTGAGAGGCTGATGGGATCGCGCTGAGAGGCTGATGGGATCATACTGACAGGCTGGTGGAATTGTGCTGATGGGATCACACTGACAAGCTGGTGGGATCGTGCTGAGAGGCTGATGGGATCGTGCTGAGAGGCTGATGGATCACGCTGAGTGCCTGATGGGATCACACTGAGCGACTGATGGGATCTGACTGAGTGACTGATGGGATCACGCTGAGTGCCTGATGGGATCACACTGAGCGACTGATGGGATCTGACTGAGTGACTGATGGGATCACACTGATGGGATCTCACTGAGCGACTGATGGGATCATACTGAGTGACTGATGGGATCATACTGAGTGACTGATGGGATCGCACTGAGTGACTGCAGGGATCACACTGAGCGACTGATGGGATCACACTGAGCGACTGATGGAAACGCAAGATCCTCACTTTTAGGAAACACATAACACACTGCACTTCAGCTGTGATGAACGGTCATCTAGACTCGAAATGTTAGCTTGCTCTCTCTCCATGGATGCTGCCTGATCCGCTGTGATCTCCAGGGTTTGTTGTTTTCAGTACAGATTCCAGCGTCTGCAGTTATTCACTCATAGTTGCCTGTATTGTCCGAAGTGAAAATGGGACTTTTGACGGTCTGGGGTCCAGTGGCTAACTATGGTGAGTGTTTACACCAGAGTTTACCTGGGGCTGCAATGCAGTTGCTCGTAGGATGGAGGGAAGAGAGAGATCCACATTCCATTGGGTCCAGCAGCATGGTGATAAGCCATGCAAACACAGAGCTACAGAAGGGAAGGACAGGAGCACAGATCCAACTATCATTTGTTTTTAATCCATTCATGGGATAAGTGCGTTGCTGGTTAGGCCAGCATGTATTGCACAGAGAGCGGTTCAGAGTCACCCACATTGCTGTGGGTCTGGAGTCACATGTAGGCCAGACCAGGTAAGGATGGCAGTTTCCTTCCCCAAAGGACATTAATGAACCAGATTGTTTTTTTCCTGACAATCATCAATGGTTTCACGGTCAGTTGGTCTCACAATTCTAGATTTTTAACTGAATCCAAATTCCACCAGCCGCCGTGGTGGGATTTGATTCCAGCTCCCCAGATTATTACTGGATAAAATAGTCCAGTGATAATACCACTAGGCCATGGCCTCTCCACTTCAGTGAAATGTTAAAGCACTCAACGACCTCACACAAATGGTCAGGCTTGGCAAGTACGTCTTCAAAGATCATCTCCTCCTATCTTCACCACCAGCCACTGCTTCCATCCCCAGCAACAATTTACAAAGAATTTGTAGAATTTTGGACTCATATTCACATCCTTTACCTCAGAGTGATGCACCTGGCAAGTTCACCCTCACAGTTTGCAGACACCAAACATTCCTGCATCATAGGTAAATGCGCAAAACTTTACACACGTCTCAACACAGTGCGGAGCTGGAGGGACACAGCAGGTCAGCCAGCATCAGAGGAGCAGGAGAGTCGACGGTTCAGGTCAGGACACTTCTTCAAGAAGGGTGCCGACCCGAAACGTCGACTTTCCTACTCCTGTAACGCTGCCTGGCCTGCTGTGTTCCTCCAGCTCCCCCTTTGTTATTCTCAGACTCCGGCGCCTGCAGTTCTTGCTATCTCCGAGAAACTTTACGCCTGCTCTGTTTACACGTCTCCAGCAAGATGGAGCAAAATAGGGGGGGGAGGTTCTCACATTTTGAATGGTGAACTTTGGTGGGCCCTGAAATGACTGACCTTCAAGCTGCGCGCAACTTTATCAAAATACAAATGCAAAGCGAAATGGACTGCAGCCCTGCAACAAGAAGCTCATTCACAACCAAAGCTCACTTTGAGAGCAAACAGAATGACTGGCATCTGCTGCCCCTTTCCCTGTGGCTAATGGAGAAAGTGACGAAGAAACCCACCTCCAATATACAGCGGGGAGTTCAGGCTCAGAGTTGGTTGTTTGAGCAGCTTCCCCAGGCTCCTGGGGGTTCCTTTATCAACGACCAGGCTCAGTGATTGATTCATCATCATCAACTCAACAGTGTGAAATTGTCCATCGTTGATTGTCTCCACACTGAAGGGGAATAAAAAAAAGTTTATTTCGGTTTTTATTCAGTATTTAACTCACTCTTTCGGTTTTTACTTAGAATAAAAAAAACCCATCAGCTACAGGAAGACTGTCAGAGCAATGAATGAGGAATATAAGGTGGGGTGGCTGTGCACACACTACAAACACACATATTATCTGGCCATTATTGCATTGTTGTTCGTGTGAACTGTTGTGCACATTGGCTGCCCCGTTTTTCAGTGACTGCACGTCTAAAATAGTTCCAGTTCTGAGGAAGGGTCACCCGACCCAAAACATTAACTCTGATGTCTCTCCGCAGATGCTGCCAGACCAGCAGTTCCTGTTTTTGTTTCTGACTTACAGCATCCGCAGTTCTTTCGACTGCCTTTGGCTGGAAATCAACGCCTGGAGATTAGGGGAGTTTTTGAAATGTAGGTGCTTTCTTACTTTCACTGCACCTATCAGTCAGGATGGAACGGTGCAAGAGGAGCTGATAACAGCAATGTGCTATCTGATTTCAGTCTTCCCCCATGGCAGCTATATCACACCAAATTGCTCCATGTGACTGTCAAGGAGCCTCAACGGCTGCCTGGTGTGGTCTCAGAGAGAATTAATCCCGCCTGTTGGAGGGAGCAGACAGGTTGAAAGGATTAAACTCCAGAGCTGGGAGTAGTACAGTGAATGATGAGAGGTAGGTGTACAGATGCCCGGTTCAAGATATTTCGTTACTGCGAATGGCAGAGATTTCTCTCTTTGAAGTTAAGAGTGAGTTCAACAGCAGAGGCGCGTACAAACTTGTGAAAGGTCAGGGAACTCTTATTAACCTTTCTGTGTACAATTTTACATGACAGCAGGACCAGAAAGTACAAATTACAGTTCACGTTCCATGGCAACGGCAGCGAGAAATGTGAGGCTGAAATAACACTCTCTGAACTGAAAAATTCTGCACCAGAGCACAGCACTGTCATTTTTTTCCTTGCAGGCTCCTCACAATACTATGTATAACGGTCTGACGCAGACAAAATGGTCCAGTTGCAAGGAGCTGGGCGAGTTATAAAAGCCACTTCGTGACTGAGTGTTGGCGGTGATTTGATGGCAACTAATGTGACAACGCAAAGGCATGACTGGCAGCCAAGCTTTTGATAACATCTTGCATGTGACATTTGGTTGTATGTTTTGGAATGCAAACCATTACCCATTCAGGGTTGGGTTAGTTTGCTGCCGCCAAGTCAGGAAAGTTCCTGCCTTAAACAAAATGCATGATGGCAATCACGTGTGAGTTACATGAGTAAGATAGACATTGTTCCTTAAACAGTGGGGAGACCTAAGCCTTCGCTCTGTGAATTGGCACGGTGGCTCAGTGGTTAGCACTGCTGGCTCACTGCACCAGGGACCCGGGTTTGATTCCACCCTCAGGTGACTGTCTGTGTGGAGTTTGCACATTCTCCTCGTGTCTGCGTGGGTTTCCGCCGGGTGCTCCGGTTTCGTCCCACAGTTGAAAGACGTGCACGCTAGGTGGATTGGCCGTGCTAAATTGCCCGTAGTGTTCAGGGATGTGTAGATTAGGTGGGTCTGGGTGGGATGCTTTGAGATTCGGTGTGGACTTGTTGGGCCGAAGGGCCTGTTTCCACACTGTAGGGATTCTATGACCGTCTCTGTGGAGTTTGCACATTCTCCCCATGTCTGCGTGAGTTTCCTCCCACAGTCTAAACATGTGCAGGTTGGGTAGACTGGCCGTGCTAAGTTGACTATAGTGTTCAGACGTGTTTGCTAGGGGAAATGCAGGGATACGGTAGGGTGGGTGTGTCTGATTGGAATGCTTTTCAGAGAGTCAGCATGGACTCTATGGGTCAGATGGTTTGCTTCCAACTGCAGGCATCCTAAACTGCCTTCCCTTTCCCTCAGCACAGTCCATATAACATTTACTCTATCAGAACCAGTAGCTTACACAACAGGGTTCTGAGGAAGGATCACTCAACCTGAAACATTAACTCTGATTTCTCACCACAGATGCTGTCAGACCTGCAGTTTCTGTTTTTGTACCTTACATTGGTCAAAAATGGTCGACCAGTAAACAACGTAGGTCGAACAACTGGCGAACACTGGATTGAGATCTGCTGTTGTCTGTCTGAGGTTCAACTGGCTGCTGGCATCGGGCAAACTGCTGGTCAGCATGTTGCGATTTCCCTAGTGTTCTGTTCAGAATGCCCCATGAGGGGTTCCATCGAAAGCAATCTGGTGGAGCTATTCATACTCCAGCTCCTTTACAGTGGAATTACAGGATGGGTTTCATAAACCAGCAGAGCCAAAGTGGAGTTTCACCCAACATGAGAATGTATTGGATAGAATTTTTCCAGTTCTAGATGATAGGCACCTTCTCCCACGTCTTTACCCCAAACCCCACACACCAGGCCTTGTTATCACATGGTCTGCTATTACACGCAACCCATTATTAGCCACTAATAGTCTCCATTAGCAGCTATTCATTCTCCCAGGCTGATCATTATCCACTCCTTTGTCTGTCCAACTGTTCTTCTCTCTCTATCCCCACCTATCGGTTACTCCCTACCCCACTCCTCCCACCCTATCTTCTGCATATAAACCGACATTTTCCTAGCTACCATCAGTTCTGACGAAGGGTCACTTGACCTGAAACATTAACTCTGATTTCTCTCCATAGGTGCTGCCAGACCTGCTGACCTTTTCCAGCAACTTCTGTCTTTGCTCCTGAGAACATATGGGCTAATCTGTCCTCTATCATCCCAAGCTATTTCAAGAACATCTACTCTGAGATAGAGCACCAGAGGAGCAAGGTAAAATGGTGAAGTTACAGGACCTGAACTTTGTTCATGGGCTCCAGTTTGATGTTTTATGATTTTAGAAAAACAATTAGAACGTAGAACAGTACAGCACAATACAGGCCCTTCGGCCCACGATGTTGTGCCAACCTATTATCTTACTCTAAGATCAAACTACCCTGCATGCTCTACGTTTCATTATCATCCATGTGCCTATCCAAGAGTCACTTTAAAATTCCTAATGTATCTGACTCCACTACCACTGCCGGCAGTGCATTCCATGCATTCACACTCTCTGTGTGAAGAACCTACTTCTGACATCTCCCCTATAGCTTCCTCCAATCACCTTAAACTTATGCCCCCTTGCAATAGTCATTTCCACCCTGGGAAAAAGTCTCTGGCTATCCACTCTATCTATGCCTCTTATTATCTTGTACACAGTATCTTTCCAGTAAAGAATTCAGGGATTAAGGCTGCGTAATAAAAAATGAATTCATAATGGTTTAAAAGGGGCTATCAATGATAAATTTGTGTAATAAAACCAGAGACCAATTTGTTTATTTTACAACTGATACAGTGAGAGGCAATTATCGTAACCCTCAGCCTGGTCCAACAGCCAGGGTAGGGGGCTCCTTGAAAACAGCACTGATGTCCTTGATTTATTTATTTGTGGGATGTGGGCGTCGCTGGCTGGGCTGGATAAACATGGCTTGCTTTCAATTGAGCGTCGAAGGAGGAGGGGGAGTCCTGATAAGTGGATACAAAATTTTGAGAGGCGTGGATAGAATGGATGGTCAGAGTCTTTTTCCCAGGGTAGAAATGTCAATAGGTTTAAGCTAAAAGCAGGTACGTTTAAAGGAGATGTGAGACAGACAAGTTTATTCACACACAGGGTGGTAAGTACCTGGAATTCACTGCCAGAGGTGGAGGCGGATACAATAGCAACGTTTAAGAGGCATCTTGACAGATATAAATAGGCAGGGAATCGAGGGATATGGAGGACATAGAGGCAAAAGGTTTTTAATTTAGAAAGGCGCGTGTTGGCACAATCTTGGTGGGCCAAAGGGCCTGTTCCTGTGCTGTTCTGTTATTTGTTCTTTAAGCACAAGCCTACATGTACATTCTTCAATCTCTCACTGAAATGAGGCCATTGGGTAAGCTATGTGAGAAAGACACCGTATCCAGTTCAGATTATGGGATGGAGGCTTGGCCCTAATACCGTGCCATTGGGTTAAGCTCTGGGAGGCCAGTAGGTCTGATGCACCCACTAATGCAAGGTGCACGGGCCCTTTACGCCAGGCACCAGTGCTGGAGATGAGAGACTTTCGAAAGCTGACCCGAAACTTACAACACCCAGTAAAAGCATCTGCTAGAGTTTTCCAGTTTCCCTGCAGCTCTGTGCCTCTTGACTGTGCATTGTAATCTTTGTTCGGAGAGCTTCCGCAGATGTGGCAGGAGGAATGACAGGAAAGTTGGCAGCGTTTGCCAAGAAAACTCAGACCAAGGTCAGTACCTCTGTCGAAACCATCCGGTGAAAAATGTTCATTGTGAATCAAGTCAAACCAACATGATGAGGGCAGGGGTGGGTGTAGGGGAGTGAGGCAGGAAACCTCACACTGTTTTATGAATGATTAGTCAACATCACAGTGCACGGAATGGACAATGGGGAGTTGGATTTTAAAACAAAGGAGTGAGCGGGAAGGGTTGGTCTTGCAGTTAAAGTAGCAACTGCCAGTGAACTAATTGCAGCTTTTTAGATAAACAAGCAGGTCGTGGAAAATCGCAGCATCCCTGCAGTGCTGAAGCAGGCCATTCGGCCCATCGAATTCACACCGAGTCCCCGAACGGCACCCGCCCTATCCCCACATTTCCCACAAGAACTGAAACAACCGCGGGTGCTGTAAATCAGAGACAAAAACAGAAGTTGCTGGAAAAGCTCAGCAGGTCCGGCAGCATCTGCGGAGAGGACTCAGAGTTCGTGTTTCGGGTCGAGTGACCCTTCCTCAGAGCTGGCGGCAGCACATCAGCTGAGTTTTTCCCCAGCGATCTCTATTTTTAAACTGCATTTCCCGTGACTAATCCACCTAGCCTGCACATCTGTGGGAGGAAACCAGTGCACCCAGAGGGAACCCATGCAGAACATGCGAACTCCTCAAAGACAGTCATCTGAAGGTGGAATCAAACCCAGGTCCCTGGCGCTGTACGGCCGCAGTGCTGAGTGACTATGTGCTTCTCTGCTGAATGGGTGTTAAATTATTTTTCCACCCCATGGCGAGAAATGAGGCCGGGGTTTGGAAGCACAGTTTTTTTTTGGCTTTTCTCTCTGCATGATCATTGAAGCAAAGTTTATTTCTGGATCTGGGCAACAAATGTTACCATTTACCGCACATTGCTAGATGCTCTTGAGGATTCTTTCTGCAGGCAATGTGACAGGGCAACGCTGTGCAAGTGCCAGGAGTGTGTCCCGGCAACAGCCGAAGAATGGTAATCTCTGTTCTGAGTGAGGGTTGTGGGCGTAGCTGCGAGGGAGATTTGGAGGTGATGGGGTGGAGGTTACAGGTTTGGGAAGTGCTGTCGACAAGTCCTGAGGAGCGGCAACCGTACAGCTGCATGTGAAACAAAGCAGTTAACACCTCCTCATGACTGGCATCACCTCACCAAATATCTGCTTCGAGAGATCGGAAGTGACAATGTGCACAAAGCCACAGCATCCCATTCTGATCTCCGCAGGGGATTCTTTTATAATTCCTTCGGGTTATGGACTTTCAGCTGCCAGATTCCTGACCGCATGAGACAATCTATGTCAGTGGACGGCGCTGCTGGACACTAGAGCCCATCGGAAACAGACCTGAAACATGTCATGCCCTGTGAGATGCGACACCCTGGGGAGCTGCAGTATTCCAATTTAACTGCAGAACTCTGCTATTTGACTGCAGTGATATTTATCAGCAGCGCACAGATATGGGAGGTAGATCACGAGGAAAGGCAGCCAAGTTAACTACTATATTAGATGAAAAACACAGGAGGCCCCAGAGAAGTCGACATCTCCCTGTCAAAATGATCCTTAAAAAAGAAACGCCTAGAGAAAGGCTGGTGGAGAGATGCAAGGATTGCTTTAAATATAGCCTCCCTTTTCTCAAAAACACATGAGAATTCTGACTGAAGTTCCTCTTTTCTTAAGGCATGGAATTTTTAATTCCCACGGACAGCTTAAAGGTTCCACTGTCTTGTTTGGATGGGGTGCCTTGTAGGAACTGATGGTAAATCTCTGCGTTCTCAGACAGACAGAGACAGTGGCTTGGCACTGGATGAAGGGAGTCGACCAATATTTTGTGTCTTTATTTCATGGTATTCACCTTGACACAATGACAGCTACAGGCGCCAAACTGTGTATCCTGCTCAGTTGAGCAGCTAGACCAGCTGTTTAAATCTTTCGAGTGACTGACTTTTCAGAGAACTTGCAGCTAAATTCAATCCAACAGCCACAAACCCACCGGGGTTTTGGATTAAATGAAAATGATTGTTTCCTTTAAAGCTGTGGGCTTGTGTTTACGTCTTTCTGCTTTTCAGATGCAACATGCTATCGTAGAGCTAGGTGAGTATTCTAATATTAAAAGATAATATCAAAATTAATATTAAAGTTTTAAATGTAGTCTTGGCCTATGGCAACGGTAATTCACAGAGGAGCACCTGACTTCATGGCACGGCGGCTGAGTGGTTAGCACTGCTGCCTCACAGCGCCAGGGACCTGGGTTCGATCCCATCCTTGGGGCGACTGTCTGTGTGGAATGTGCACATTCTCCCGGTGTCTGTGTGGGTTTACTCCAGGTGCTCCGGTTTCCTCCCACAGTCTGAAGATGTGCAGGTTAGGGTGGATTGGCCGTGCTAAATTGCCCATAGTGTTCAGGGATGTGTAGATTAGGTGGATTAGCCATGGTAGGTGCAGGGCTGCAGGGATGGGGGGTGGTGGTGGTGCTGGGTGGGATGCTCTTTGGAGGGTCAGTGTGGACTTGTTGGGCTGAATGGCCTGTTTCCACACTGTAGGGATTTGATGAAAAGTACTGGAGAACAGAGATGGGCCTTCGAACCAGCTTTGGCACTCACCCACTGAAATGACCACCAAGGATTTGGTTCCAGGATCAGAGGGCCCCACCTTTACTTCACCATGGCAAGAAATGAGTGTCACCAGCATCCTTAAACCCGAGGTGAGGCTGCTGAGATTGGGAAATTTCACCACTCAAGCAAGCGACCTTGCTGGTATAAGTCTGATCCCAGAGACTCCAAACTCAGGTCACCTCTCAGTCTTTTGTCTTAGCCATTATGATTAACTTCAAAAATCTGTTGGTCCCCCCTGAATGTTTCTCTGGAATTGAACACAGTCTTTTATTTCCAACAAAATGTTTGTTGTCTAATGTAAGGATAGAACAGGTGCAGCCCACTTTGGATTTGACGGTATAGCTCATCTCCAAAGCCTGCCCACCATCTACAAGGCACAAGTCAGGAGTGTGGCGGAATATTCCCCACTTGCCCTGGATGAGTGAAGCTCCCACAACACTCGACCATCCAGAACAAAGCAGCTCACTTGACTGGCACCACATCCATAAGCGTCCACTCCCTCCACCACAGCAGTGACAGTGTGTACTGTCCACAAGTGCATGACAGAAATTCATTAAGGCTACTCAGACAGCAATTTCCAACCTAAACACTACAACAGTCCAGAATGGCAAGGGTAGCACATACATGGGAAAGCCACAGACTGAAAAGCTCCCCTCCAAACGCACGTCCTGACTTGGAAATACATCGCCATTCCTTCAGTGTCGCTGAACCAAAATCCTGGGGATCTGTCTCCCTAATTTCCCAAGTGGACCGGATCAAATCAACTCAATAAAATCACTTCCTCCATAGCAACTGGGGATGGGCAATATGTGCTGGCCCCCTCCAGTGAAGCCCATATCCTCTGAATAAATTAACAGAAAATAACGTTTAATGAGAGCCAGGTTCTGAGTGGATAAGAACTGACATGAAGCAGACAAAAATGATGACAGAGGAAAGGTACTGTCCTCTCAAGATGCTACCTGAGAGAAGGGAACCTTGGTTCAGAATGCAACATGGGAGACAATGAAACACTGACTACTACCCGAGACTATGGGAAAGCTGAGGTGACGCTAAAGAAAGGTACAGAACACCATCTGATCCTGTGCAAGAAATGATTTACTATCTGTCACGCACAGTTCTTCAAGAATGTACACAAACCTTTACTGAATTTCAGAATAATTTTTTTGTTTCTCTGGGCGCCCTAATTTAATGAGAAGCTTTCCTCGATTAGCCATCTGGGTGTTGTGTTTTCAAGACTTACTTCCAAGCTTAAGGGGATCCAAAGTCTGATTGCTTTTCTTACTAGTTCTGATTTAATTTGATACAGATAGTTAAATCTTGCACCATCTCTCTTGCTGAGCTAACAAGATAACAGTGTGACATTTAATGAAAGGGTAGCGCATTAACCAATGGAATTAATTTCAGCGGCGAGGGTTCAACACAGGTAGGACGGTATTAATCTTATGTTAATGAGATGTCACTGTGAGTGACGGCCTCCTTCTTTATCAATATAATGTAATTAGAACTCTTGCTGCTTTTCTTCTGTGCTGAGCTTTTATAGATGTGGACAATCTTTGAAAGCCATCTGATCTGGGACCAGATTGCTGTCATGACGACATTTACAAATTGACAGATGAGGGCAAGGTTCCACAAAAACTGTCACCTTTGAGGCAGCTCTGTATAATGAGATGAAACCTATGGTAATTCCTATTAATGGCATGCCTGCACAGTGTTGCAAATGCCATTTTTACTCAAATATTTCATTTACTATATGTCTCAATTCTTTCCCCTTAACAGCTAGTAACTTGAAGATATTTTTGAAAGACAAGAGTGTACTATATGCAATTGGTACATAATCTCAAAATGTTACATCCGCACAATTATCTGCTGGAGTTTTAACCTCGCCAGGCCTTTTCTTCTGCCTGTCAGAACCCAGTGATACTTTCGACAGGCTGCTTTCATCTGTGTTCTCAGCTCCGCTGTGTAGAATGGAGAGCCCAGAGTACAGGAATCCTGCAGCGACTAACTCACCTCCTGCCTCCCCAAAGCCTGTCCACCACTGTCAAGACACAAGTTAGGAGTGTGATGGAATACCCCCCACTTGCCTGGATGGGTGCAGCCCCAACAACACTCAAGAAGCTTGATACCATCCAGGACAAAGCAGCCCGCTTAACTGGCACCACATCCACAAGCATCCACCACCGATGCTCAGTGGGGGCAGCATGTGCCATCTGTAAGATACACTGTAATAATTCACCAATGATCCTTAGACACTACCTTGCAAAACCACGACCGCTATTATCTAAAAGGACAAGGGCAGCAGATACAGGGAACATCTCCACCTGCAAGTTCCCCTCCAAGTCGCTCACCAAACTGACTTGGAAATACATCACCGTTCCAACAGTGTTGCTGGGTTAAAATCCTAGAGCCCCCTCACCATTGGCATTGCGGGCCTATGGTCTGCAGTGGTTCAAGAAAGCAGTTAACCCCCACCTTCTCTGGGCGATGAGGGATGGGCAATAATTGCTGGTACCACCAGCGACGCCCACATCCCCACGAATTAATTTTAAAAGAAGTGTGAGACCAGCTCCCTGCATTTATCCTCATGGCAGCAGAGAATGTATGAAGAGATCTACATTCTCTGTGAGTAAACATCAACAGGATTTATTAACTCTAACTATATGCAAGCCATTGAGAGCAAGAACATCTTTCATAACCCGAGAGACTCAGGCTCCAGTTCCAGGTGAACTGATATCACCATGACATAGTTACTTATGCACACGCTCAGTAAAGCAATAACCAACCTTTCACTCCACATGTTCAATGACATATTCATAGATCCATGACCCAGCCGCTCAAATATGTCTTCAACCCTCAGCGCATTTGGCCATTTGTGCTCAGGGGCTGAGGTGACGGGAGGACAGTAGCATTATTGCCGTTTAAACATCCATGTCGTTTAAAATTCAACACCACTTTCTACGCCACTCGTTATTTTGTGACCGAACCTTGCCAACCAGAAGCCCCTTGAAAGTTATTCTGTCCTCTCTAGACCAACTGAGATTGGCCACTCCGCCACACAATAAGTACAAAGTGACTTACCTGTACACAGTGGTAGGGGGATAGCTTGAAGCATCATATATCAGCCGAACATGTCCTTGGTAGAGTTCTAGAGCCAGGGGGTCATTGTCACCTTTGTATAGCAGTAAACCATTGTCCTTGTCAGTGGCAACCTAGGAGCAAGGTATGTTAGACAATATTTAATTAGATCTCCTGAAATTTACACTTTACTTTGGATCACTGTCCCATTTGTAGCCTGTATATCGTTCCTATTATTTGTGTTCTGATCCTGTCCTTCCCAGGATAGAATTTCATAGAATCCCTACAGTGTAGAAGCAGGCCATTCAGCCCATCTGACCCTCCAAAAAGCACCCCACATCAACCCACCCCCCTGCCCTATCCCTCCATTTGCCATGGCTAACCCACTTAGCCTGTACATCCCTGCACACTATGGGCAATTTAGCACGGCCAATCTACCTAACCCGCACATCTTTGGAATGTGAAGGAAAGTGGAGCACCTGGGGTAAACACACATAGACATGGGGAGAATGTACAAGCACCACACAGACTGTCACCCGAGGCTGGAATCAAACCCAGGTCCCTGGCGCTGTGAGGCAGCAGTGCTAACCACTGAGCCACTGTGCCAGCCACATCACATATCGTCACATAACAGGCAACAAACCTAGTTGTTGGGAATCCCTATAATCCACCTAAACTGGGAAAGTTCGAGGAAGCCTAATTTAATATCAAACTCATATTGCAACTGGCCTAGGGGTGATTGCTGGGATATTACAGAGGGAATTATTCTGCATTTATCCCATGGTGAGGGTCATCATGGAGGGAGTTCTGGCTTACACTGAGACCATAATACAAGACTTTGTTCTCATTGCTGCAAATAGCTAGTTCGTGATTCATGCATTTTAGTGCATTAATGTTTGCTTTTAGGAATTAAATTTTAACAATAGAAACTGAGATAAATGCATCTGAATATCTTTGAAGTCCAGTGAGTTAAAAAAATAGTTTGAATTATTTACAAAGGTTAAATGCTAGAAAGGTGGGATCAGAATCAGTCTTGCGAAAGGATGTCTACACTGCTTGCAGTAATGTCCAGAGAATTAAAACTAAACATCCAGTGAGCTCTGGAAGGTTGTAAGACCCAATTACTTCATTAGATAAAAGAAAAAAGTTGTAAATGACGATACTTAAACCATGTGTCAGGCTAAGGATAGCTCAGAGCAGGTTATGTCATTATAGAGATGGATGGAGCTGTATAAGGTTCGGTGGTTTCAATTTATCTGGGTGTTTGCTGGGAGAGGAGTTAGTTCTAATTTGGAACTGGGAACTTGCTTACACAGAACACATAGCTGCAGGCAGCGCAAGTGCTGGTATTAATTGATTTCAGCAGGTTAGAGCTCATGAGAAGCCCTGGTGTCATTGATATTGCAGCGCAGTGGACAGGAAGCAGCGTAGAAAGATTGGCGCTCAGAGAAATTCTGTGGCCCCTTGATAAAGCTGAAATGCATGATAAATGCTGAAATTGTGCCAGTCTCTGTAGTCCTGGAGAACTTTATCTCCGAAGAAGTGATTAAATGACCAAGATGTTAGGGGTTCTTGAAGCAATCCATGTTGGGAGAGAATTCTGAGAGAGTTTCAAGACTGTATCTCCTAAAGAGTTGGAATCCCTTATAAAGAGGAGAATGTTTTAATGAGATCAGTGACACACAATGTTATTAATATTTGGGGTTTAAGGATCAGAGAGACATCTTGATCACATGTGCTATTTGCTGTGTTCTACCACCGTTTTTGTTTTAACTCAATTATCCCCATGTTAATTCTGGATGTTAGAGTAGTTTGGTTCACGTTTCTAACTTTGCATAGTAAAGCTCAATTTGTTCCGTCAAAACCCTAGCATTTTGTGGCTTTATCTGGTATTCAAACCTTATCTACTTTAAACAGGAAAGAGTGACTGGTGCCTTCCTACATTGTAACATATTTGGCAGTCACATCTGGGGCCGTAACACAATCTCTTGATGAGCAAAACATGTGAAGAAAATCCCAGAATGAATTCTAAAGTGTTTGCAAATGGACACCATTTATTTTTGCATCAATCCTCTTTTGTTGTCAACTTGTTCATTGTCCAGTCTGCAGGTTTTTATTCCCATTGCTAAAGTCATTGTGGCCATTCAGTTCGGTGTTTAATATTCCTTGTGCTGAATCCCAAAAGGTATAGCATCTCTGTATTACTGGGTACAGCTAGGCCTGATGCATATGTCACAAACTACACCCCAGCACATGCCCTGTGGCCATTTAGTTTGCAAAACCATGTGTGAGACTTAATGACCCCGAAGTTATTTCAATCAGAGGGCTAGCCGATAATGCAAAGTTAAATAAATTTGGAACGGATGTTTCCAGAGAAGCTTGCGGACAGGGAACAATCCTGGTTAATGTTCTCCTCAGCATAAAATCACTTTGTGTTGTAGCTTTCCACAGGCTTTGAATGGTCAATGTCTTTAACTTTGAACCACATCAGCTGCCAAAACAAAATGATAGCATGCACTGAGTGGAATCATTGAGTCAGAGTGTTATAGCACAGAAAGAGACCCTTTGGTCCAACTTGGCCATGCCAACCAGATACCCTGAAGTGATCTAGTCCCATTTGCCAGCATTTGGCCCATATGCCTCTAAAACCTTCCTATTCATGTACCCATTGAGATGTCTTTTAAATGTTGTGATTATATCAGCCTCCACCACTTTCTCTGGCAGCTCATTCCACACACGCACCATCCTCTGCATGAAAAAATTGCCCATTAGGTCCCTTTTAAATCTTTCTTCTCTCAACTTAAACCTATGCCCTCTAGTTTTAGACTCTGCTACCCCAGGGGAAAAATCCTTGGCTATTCACCGTATCCATGCCCCTCATGATTTTATAAACTTCCATAAGGTCACCCCTCAGCCTCAATGGTCCAGGGAAAATAGCCCCAGCCTATTCAGCCTCTCCCTCTGGCTCAAACCTTCCAACCCTGGCAACATCCTTGTAAATCCTGCAGGCAGCCAAAAGAAAGACATGTTGGAGATCTAAAATAAGACCAGAAAGTGCTGGAGAAACTCAGCAGGTCTGCACCGTCTACAGGGAGAAAAACATTCTGAATGCAGTGACCCTTTGGCAGGGGTTCTAAAGAAGGGTTGTTGGACTGGAAACACTGACTGTGTTTCTCCCTCCACACATGCTGCCAGACCTGCTGAGTTTCTCCAGCATTTTGTGTCTTTTGTTGCCTTATTGCAGGAGCTTAACATTCCCGTCCAATGATTCCTCGTTGAATATGACTTGCCAGGAATGCCGTTAAATCCTGAAAGTCAACTAAATCTTATTAAGGTGTGCGGTCTGCTCCGAAGAACACAAACACAGTCATCAACTCTGAATTCAGGTAGAGCATCCGTAATTCTCATTGACCTGGCTATTCCATCTCTCTGTCACATTGCTGAAATTCCTACCTGGAGTGAGATATTTGCCTGCGGCCGAACCTGGGAGGCTGGAAGCACCACATAAGAATCCTTCCCGATAAAGTTGACGGTGACAAGTTTCTCACACCGCTGCCCCGCAAAGCCAGCAAGACACTGGCAGACAGGCTCGTTGTGTACCTCGATGCACTGAGCCCCGTTCTGGCACTTGTAATTGTCGCAGGGACTGGTACGGGGTAGGACCATGGGTGGGTGGATCTCACAGAACAACCCACTGGAGAGACAAAAGTAGGGACACAAATACCTGAGCATGAGTCAACGTTTACTTGTGATTATCTCTCTACCTTAATTAGTTTGTACAGTTTTCGAATACTTGTTACTTTGGTTAGACCCTTGTCATGTGACTCCAATACCTATCCTGTTATTCCAGCCATCTAATTTGTTTCTGACATGGTCTTATTTTTGATTATTTGCAATTAATCTTTCTGCCTTAATCAGTTCCTAGGTCATCCCTTCACTTGTTATTCAGCTGTTGACACTTTACTCTCACCATTTGACACTTGATCACCCGCAAAGACTTGTGATTCAGCCTGTTGACACTCCCCTCACACTATTTGTACTTATCTGTTGAAACTCTGAATTAACTGGAATTATCTTGCCATTATCTCTCCACCGATATATTCCATGCCTGTGCACCTCCCTCCACTTCACCTGATGAAGGAACAGCACTCTGAAAGCTTGTGATTTTAAATGAACCTGTTGGACTATAAGCTGGTATGGTGTGACTTCTGACTGAGTTGAATTAGAATTGTGACAGCAACCAAAAGCAGAAAGTTGGAGAAAGATTTGATCAGTAAATTAAGTCTTCCATATCCCATTCTAAACAGTGGAAACATGCACATATGTGCTGAGCAATAATTTGCTCATTGTTCTGAGACACAGGATGGTAGCCCAGGCAGTGACATGGTCATTGAAGATAACTATTGGGGCTCCTAGGCATCAATGGTGTTCTGAGGAAGGATTACTCGAACTGAAATGTTAATGCTGATTTGTCTCCACAGACGCTGCCAGACCTGCGGAGCTTTTCCAGCAATTTCTGTTTTTGTTGCAATGATGGCTACTGTTTACAATGTCTAGGTGATAGTTCTGCTGGTTCACAAGTTTGGTTCTTACAACTGGTGTCTGAGTATTTACGAAGCTGAATAACATTTTTGCATGAAGTGATGAGATGTCTATCACTTGTCACATACCTGCTATCTTTCATGTGCTTAGCACTCATGTAAAACAGTGTCCGTTTGATGAATCTGTTCTTCTCAGCTGTTATAGATCATTGTGAAGGACATTTTCCAGTAACCCTGTCTATGGGCGCAGACTGTGACCATGTAACTTCGCATTTTGGCTTCTTACCACATACTCAAATAGGGCAATATGTCAGCAAATCAATTAATTTTCAAATAAATCAGAAATCCCAGAGCTTGCGAATATCCACTGTTGCCAACCCTGATGATTTCTTCATGACTGGTTGCTTCTATCCAAGATAATATCACTTAGAATGATAAATAACAGCATTCTGTTTGGTATTCAGGTAGTCTTCATTGCAGGCTGTAAATATCTCCGCTACTTCTAAGATTTCATCACGGGTGCAAGCCCCTTTTACTCTGTGGATCAGATATAATTGATATTGAATGCATGAGGTTTTGTACTGCTCGGTGGCACAGATTGATGGTGGATGGTGATTCAGCTCTTGATCCATTCACTCATGTTGAGCTGCTGCACAGAGTCGATAAAATCTGGACTAATTTTCAGGTCCAGCAAGAAGACAAATGGAATATTGTCCTTCACTGCGAGAGTGATGGAGTTTAAAAAACAGGGAGGTTATGCTGCAGCTGTAGAGGATGCTGGTGAGGCCACACCTGAAGTACTGTGTGCAGTTTTGGTCTCCTTACTTGAGAAAGGATGTACTGGCACTGAAGGGGGTGCAGAGGAGGTTCACTAGGTTGATTCTGGAGTTGAGAGGGTTGGATGATGAGGAGAGATGGAGCGGACTGGGAGTATACTCATTGGAATTTAGAAGAATGAGGGGTGTATCTTACGGAATCATATAAAATTATGAATGGAATAGACAAGATAGAAGCAAGGAGGTTATTCCCTCTGTAGGACAAAACTAGAACGAGGGGGCATTGCCTCAAAATAAGGGGGAGCAGATTTGGGGCTGAACTGAGGAGGAACGTCTTCACCCAAAGGGTTGTGAATATGTGGAATTCCCTGCCCAGTGAGGCAGTTGAGGCTACCTCGTTGAATATTTTTAAGGCAAAGATAGTTAAACTTTTGAATAGTAAAGGAATTAAAGGTTATGGTGAGCAGACGGGTAAACGGAGCTGAGTCCACGAAAAGATCAGCCATGATCTTATTGAATGGCGCAGCAGGATCAAAGGGCCAGATGGCCTCCTGCTCCTGTTTCTTATGTTCCAGACCTCCCTGGTAATTGAAAATGGGTTTGTTGGGATTGGGGCCTGGGGGAAGGGATGTTGGTGGTGATGACAGTCTCTATCTGTCTGGGATCAGAACATGTTCCCACCTTTACCACAATCAGCCCAAAGCAATGCACAAAATTCATTTGGAGAAAAACGGAAAAGGAGCAAACATTTGGGTGCAGAAAACTTCAACTGAAATTTTAAAAAAGTGTAATGACAGAATGGCACTGTTGGATTATTCTCTATTACATGAATAACAACTTTTGATTCATGTTCTGGGAGAAACGTAGGCATGGCCAAATCAGGTAAACACCCAGCTGGAGGCAAATTCACCCCAGGCACTGAAAGAGAGAGCCCTGGGAGATCCCACATACAACTCCGAATACATATTGATCAAATGATGGACCAACTAAAGTGTCCTTGTTCAGTCTGGTTTTGACACCCTCCCTAACTCTTGCCAATGGTTAATGTCAGAGCCCCTGACCTCATGAAAAACGATCTTCTTATAGAAGTCCTGAAAGAAGCAACTTTTGGTAAACGATAGAAACGTCCATATACGCACAAACACACGGAGAAACAGATCCATAAATGCATTATATAGATTATATACACATACAGAGACATAGAACAAACCTACATAGAAACGCATGTAAAAACATGCACACATACATACTTCAAAAGCAGACGAATAAAACTTTGGTTAGTGTGGTTAAGATTGCAAAAGACAGAGATCTGACCAGTATCATTTATCCAACAATGCCCAAAAGCACGTCCCAGTAGAATAGATACTGGTTGATCTCGACCTCAATGGGAATGAGGACATCAGAAAAAGAAACCAACCCAACAGAGTGACTCAGTGGTTAGCACTGCTGCCTCGCAGCGCCAGGGACCCAGGTTTGATTCCAGTGTTGGGTGACTGTCTGTGTGGAGTTTGCACATTCTTTTTGTGTCTGCCTGGGTTTCCTCCGGGTGCTCCGGTTTCCTCCCACAGTCCAAAGATGTGCAGGTTAGGATGGATTGGCCATGGGAAATTGGGTTAGTGTCTAGGGATGCGCAGACTAGGTTGACGAGCTAGGGGAAATGCAGGGTTACAGGGATTGGATGAGATGCCCTTCAGAGGGTTGATATGGGCTGAGTGGCCTGTTTCCACGCTGTAGGAATTCTATGAAAACAGGATTTAATACAAATCAGACACAGCTTGAGTCTAGTTTCTCTCTGAATAGAAAACCTCATCACTGACCTGAAGCCAGTGGGACAGACACATGTGTAGCCATTAACGACATCAACACACTGTGCGCCGTGCCGACACTTGCTTTCCACACAGTCATCATAATCAGTTTGGCAGTTTTCACCAGTGTATCCAGGCAAGCATTCACATCTGTTGGAAACAGGAAAGATTGGAAAAATTTCACTGTTGACTACGGGGAACTCCACAGCACACCGCACTTATCACAAGACCGCACTGCATTGTAATGAAGTGGTCCGCGTATGGAAAATCTCTGTGTAAACATCGAGGTCAAAGAGAAATCCAGGTCTGTTCATCGTAAATGACCTCCGCTTACTCCCTGTACAGGCACATACAAGGAGAATGGTCCGGTGGATTTGGTGTTGGAAGGTTGGCAGTGTCTGCGGAACTACAGCCCAGGAAGATGTTCCCATGGAGAGAGAAGGTGGATTGGGAGGGAAAGCCGTCCTGAGCTGCTCTGTCATGCTCGTAGGGGACTCAAAGCAGCATTGACTGAGACCTATAAGGGAGACCTACCGAAGGACAGATATTGGAGGGCCATTGAGAAGTGGGGCATCAGCTTGTTTACTCGCTATTCTGACTTCCCATTCTCAATCAGTCCCAGAGGACTTGTCTTCTCAATGGCAGAGGAGGGACGAAACCCGATAGGAAGTCTGCTTGAACTCCTTGAATGTTCCTCTTGACAAATGGCTATTTTCTGGCTACACTGCTTACAATGTGACACCTCACACCTCAGTCGGGAAAATACATAATATTAGGGAGGTTGGATGGAAGGACATGAAAGATTAAGAGATTGGATAGTTGGGAATTGGTGTGTACCCTTCATTTGAAAATATTGGAGAGAAATTGGAAAAATCTGGTGGAGGTGCAAAATATATTTTACCATATTCAATATCATCAGAGTGAACAGCTGACTACAGATGTGATTGTTGATGTTTTATCCCCTTACACATTCAATTTCACCTCCACTGATCTGATGACATTCAATAGTCATGCTGGGCTCTCAGAAAGATGATGTGGTGGAACTTGATATCTGTGTAACTTCCTGATCTCAGTCATGGAAAAATGCAGAGTAAAAGAAAAATACTTTCTTAGGGACAGAAACGGACATTGGTGAGGCCTCTTCTGGAATACTGTGTCCAGTTCTGGTCACCCAGTTATAGAAAGGATATTATTAAACTGGAGAGACTTCAGAAGACATTTACCAGGATGTTGCGGGTATGGAAGGTTTGGCTAATAAAGAAAGGCTGGATGGGCTGGGACTTCTTTCACTGAAGCGTAGGAGGTTGAGAGACGACCTGATAGGAGTTTATAAAATAGTGTGGAGTATTCATATAGTTAATGGTAGTTGTCCTTTCCCGAGAATGGGGGATTACAAGACTAGGGTTCACCGTTTTAAGTAAGAGGACAAAGTTTTAAAAAAAGACATGAGGGACAACTTTTTTATACAGAGGTTGGTTTGTGTGTGGAATGGACTTCTAGAGAAAGTAGTGGTTGTGGGTACAATTATAATGTTTAAAAGACATTTGGGTAAGTATATGAATTGGAAAGGTTTCAAGGGACATGGGCCAGGAGCAGGCAGATGAGGCTAGTTTAGTTTGGGATTATGTTCAGCACAGACCAATATGTTGGACCAAAGGTTCAGTTTCTGCGCTGCATGACTCTATGACTCTAGCAGTCAGAGTGAAAGCTATCCTTGGCAACTGTGTACTGAACGAGATACCAGGTAACAAGGTGTAGAGCTGTATGAACATAGTAGGCCAAGTAGCATCAGAGGAGCAGGAAAGCTGACGTTTCGGGCCTAGACCCTTCTTCAGAAAAAAGAAATCAGGTACCTCTTTTGTTGGCAAGATTAATTTGAGGTCTGCCAATTCCCATGACAGGGATTCCACAAAACAGAGAGTTTTTATGGAGCCCTGGCCAACATTATTCCCTCAATCACTGGCAACATGAAAACAGATTCTTGAGATATACACCTTGTAATGGACCAGACCAGACCCCCTCAAATATATTAAGAATGTAGCCTAGACCCGAGCTATTTATTCTTTCAAAGGCAAATGCAAGGTGCTATATTCCAGATGCAATTCGAGTGGTCAAACTACTCAACATTAAGCGAAACACAATTTATTCAAACACTGTGGTTAAATTATAACACAAGAAACTACAGAAGGTTGTATGCACAGCCCAGACCATCACTGAAGCCAACCTTCCATCCGTAGACTCCATTTACACTTCTCATTGCCGCGGAAAAAGCTCCCAACATCGTCAAAGACCCATCGCAACCCAGTAATGCTCTCCTACAACCTCTTCCATCAGGCAGAAGATAAAGAAGCCTGAACACACGCTCAAAAATAGCTTCTTCTCGGGCTTATCACACTGATGAATGACTCTCCAACTTTGAATAATGTTGATCTTGCTTTGTGCATCTCCTGTGCAGTGTAACCTGTACACCTCGCTCTGTCTAAGCACCCTTTGATCGATCTGTCCTTATGTGCTACGATCTGCCTGTACAGCTCACAAAACAAAGTTTTTCACTGTATTTAAGGACACGTGACTACGATAAATCAAATCAAAACAAATTAAAGAAAGAAGAACTTGGAATAACAACTCAATTGAAAAACTTAACACAATAATACATACAGTCACTATTACTGCAATTCTTTAAGTGAGTTATCCAATTTGTCACAATCGCTGACTCTTTCCTTATTTTCTCCCAAATATTGATCCCCTTTCTTTTGCACAGTTATCATTGAGACTGTTTCCTCCATCCTTTGCATTACACATATAACATCTCAAAATAAAAATCCTCATTTCACCTCTGGCTCTTTGGATAGTCTTCTTAAATCTACGTCATTTGTGTAATGGACCAGACCAGACCCCATCAAAATATATTAAGGTAGTCTAGACCCCAATTTTTTTCTTATTTTAAAGGTAAATGTCAGATGCTATGTTCCAGATGTAATTTGATTGGTCAAACTACTCGATGTTAAGCAAAACACAATTTATTTAAACGCTATAGTTAAAATACAACAAAAGAAAGAAGTTGGAAACCTTAACTCAATTGGAAAATTTAACAGAATAATAGATACAGTGACCATTTAACTGTTCCAATATAGTAACATCCCATAAACACACCTCTTGACAGAAAGGCAAATTCAGAAAACTGATTGTCTCACATGCAGTTCTCCAATCCTGGAGGAAAGAACATCAAAAGACAATTCAGAGAGAGAGAGTGTAGCAGCGGGAGAGATTCACTGCTTTCCAATCCTGCAACAGCTGTCGAAAGCACACTAAAAATCCTGGATCTGTGAGAGCATAACCACACCTACTCAGGCTGCTTCTATTGTTCTGACTTACTAAAAAAACCACCCAAGGCCTCACAAGTTGTTTATCTTCTCCTAGACTGCTCCTCACCAGTTGCCGAATCTGTCTAATCGAAACCAGGACAAAACACACTCTTACGGCCACAACATCATCACAACCTCTTATTTGTGCATCTTTTACTTGATCGATATCACTGTTTTGTTTGCTCATAGTTAAAAAATATTTTACTGACAGAAGGACATTGGCATGTCTTGCCAATAAGTGTTATGTAAGTACAAGTTCTTTATCTCAGGTTGGAAAATTAGTGGATAGTAAAAAAAATTAGTGAAGACATTTAACTTTTGTTAACGTTTAGGAAATTGATAGATTGAGTCATCTGATGGTTGAATGATAAAATATTATACTCACTTGTACTTCCTGTCCCTTGAGATACATTTGGAGCCATGTTGGCAAGGATTATGGCTCGGAACACAGTAGTTCACAACCTCTTCACACAGTTCACCTATAGAGAAGGAGCAGGTCACTTCGATGTTAAACCAGGAATTGCTGGGAAAAATACAGCAAAGTTTAAGTATGCGAGCTATTATTAATATATACATTTCTGGTGACGGAGAGATATACCGTGAATTGGGGAAACACCACAAATTTCTGAAAGATTTGCACCATTCTGCTGTTTTTTTGCATGCACGACTTTTCTTACAAGTTTCAAGGAATTGATTTCGTTTGAGTTGAGGTAAATATTTCCTTGAAATTTGCATCACAGGTTTTTCAGGTGATTAAGAAGGCATTAAGCACACTTGGCTTCATTGCTCAGGCCATTGAGTCTAGGCTTTGGGTCATTATATTGTGGTTGTACAGGATGGTGGTGAGGCCACTTTTGGAGCACTGTGTACAGTTCTGGTTGTCCTGTTACAGGAAATCTATGATTAAATTGGAAAAGGTTCAGAAAAGATTTACCAGGATGTTGTCGATACTAGAGGGTTTGAGTTATAAGGATAGGCTGAGACATCTTCCACTAGAGCGTCGAAAGTTGAGGGGTGATCCTATAGAAGTTTGTGAAATCATGAGGGGCATAGATAAGATGAATAAAAAGGTCTTTTCCCTATAGGGCATATTTTTAAGGTGAGTGGAGAAAGATTTAAAAGGAAGCTGACGGACAACCTTTTCACAAAGAGGGTGGTTTATATGTAGAATGAACTGCCAGGAGAAGTGGTGAATGCATTTGAAAGACACTAGGCCGGTACATGAATAGGAAAGGTTTAGAGGGACATGGGCCAAAAGCACACCAGTGGGACTAGTTTAATTTGGGAAACTTGGTCAGCACAGGCGAGTGTGACCGAAGGGTCTGTTTCCGTGCTGGAGGACTCTATGATTCTATTTGATTGTGGTTTTCAAAATCATGAGCGGGCTGGGCAGAGTAGAATGGGGGATGCTGTTCCTGCTCGTTAAAGGAACAAGAATGTGAGGGTGTAATGAAATTAAAGTAACATGCAAAAGAAACAAGGATGATGTGAGAACAAATGTGAGTAGGTCAGGGATGGAAAGCATTGCCTGGAGATGTGAAGGAGGCAGGTTCTACTGAGGCATTCAAGAGGGCATTGGCTAATTCTTTGGATAGAAATAGAGTTGAAGGGTATGGGGAAAATGTAAGAGCTCATCATTAGATGAAACTTGTTTGAGGAGTTGGTGCAGACATGATGGGCCAAATGGCCTCCAGCCTTATTGCAATAATCCTGTGATTAATATTTTAGAAACTGCCAGAGAACCTTTGAAAAAAAATGATTGCCTGACACAAAACAACAGAGACAGCGGTCACCCATCCCTTGCAAATCAACTTGATCTTCTCACTCACTCCCTACCTCTATAAGGGGCAAGGCCAAGCACTTGTTGTGGTCTCAAATCACCCTGCTCCACTAACTCCCAGCATCCCATTCTAAGATTTACATTATTTACATTGAGATAGGTGCATACATGGGACACAGTAGTGTGAATCAGGGACAATATTCAGTCAGATCAACTAACAGCAGTCTGGCTTTCCAGCTAGAACAGCAAAGCACTTTGGGAACTGAAGGCATCCCTGGAAGACCAAGGCGAGGTTACACATACAGGATTGCAAAGTAATTATTTTAATATCCATTTCACCATGGAAAGAGGTAATATTTGAAGGTTTCAGGCTGTTTATCATGGAGTCTGTCAGTTTACCGGGAAGGGCCCTTGTGTGTGTGTTTTTGGCTGAAGTGAGAGGATTGTCCCTGGGGTTGGGTTGCCTCTGATCTGGTTGGAATTAGGGAAACCCTCATTATTTGACCTCCATTTTTAATCCTCTTTATAGACTCCATCCTTTGTGGTTTAGATGGGAGTTAATCCTTGCCTGGGAACCACATGCCATCTCTCAAGGGTGAAAAGCATATGCACATGTGGGATGCATTGTGAAAGCTTAGAAATCGCAGAACGCTCTGGAGAGAATTTTTTAATGAGCCACATAGAAACGCCCTGTGTTTTCTTAGTGTGCATTTTATTGCAGATTCTTCTCAATTTGCTCGAAGGTCGAGGGATTGATTTCGGGGTGTATTAGAAAGTTTGCCTGATTGATTGGAAGCTCTCGAGGGAGGGACTTTTCCTGTACTGGGGACTTAATCCAGCATGTGTACGGATGCCGTCCACAGAAGTGCCTGAGTGGACTGTCATAGTATTGGAGCCTCCCAGAGAAAAGTGATGCTGGGGTCCCACTGCAGTTTGTCAAGTGGGCAAGACACCCACTGTCCACGTGAACACCTGTCTCCAGAACCTGTTAGGCTGATGGTCCAGGATGCCATGCTACTCTAGAACCTTTCCTAAATGGCTGCTTCCCATGTGAGGTCAAGTGCTGAGCTTATTTAAGGGGATTAAAGGGGAGACTGTTCCAACGTGGTGGCCATATGTGTGCATTTTTTTTATGGTGCTGTTTTAAGCTCACATCCATGAATTTCAGTTCAAGATGAACTGATTGAGGAGAAGGCAAAGTCAAGAACTTTGTGCAGGCTTGGTCTTCCCTATAACATTGTTTACTGTAATATTAAGGTGAAATCTTTATTCAGAGACAAACCAGGCTCCAATCTTAGAGCATTGCAAAACTATCCCACAAACTCAACCACCCCATGCTGGTCAGTCTACTCCACAGCCTACTTTGCAGAAGTTTCTAACATTCCCAAGTCTAGGCTTTTCCAAGCTTTGTCTAATTCTGTGTTGTTCCCCTTCTCTCTCTTGAGCTCTGCCCACACTCTGCTGTTTGCGCCCAGTGAGGGGCAGCTCTGTGACTTCTTTGCAAGACTGCTCCAGGGTCCTAAGCCTTTACACACACTTTCAAACAGGACACTCGATTGGAACACAGAACTGGCAATGTGACTCCTACTCCCCTTCCCAAGCTCGGGATTGCTGAGATTAGCCGACACGAGTAGTTTCTATTTTGTGTGGCTTTGCACAGCTGGGCTGAACCCTGAAAGAGAAGAGACTTCAAGTTTTTTTTAAACAGGTAGTAATTCCATGGCTGGAAATCCTGTTCCTGAGATGCTATACCATCCATACCTGTGTAATTGGGTGGGCAAAAACAGGCGTAGTTATTGATTCCATCTACACATGTGGAGTTATTTTCACAGTCATTATCCTCGCAGTCATCAGGATTTATTTCGCACAACTGCCCTTCAAAACCTGCGGGACAAAGGCATCTGGAACAAAATGAGTGAAAGGAACTTAAAAACACACTGGAAATTACTGAAGAAGTGCTGAATAGCAATAAGAGATGGGATGATGAACGTAGAAAAGAAGTAAGCCATTCAGTTTCCGAGGCCAGCCTTGCCATTCGAGATCAGAGCTCATTGATTATCTCAATGCTACTTCCTTTGCTTTCCCCATACCCTTTCAGCCTATAAGTCCAGAAGACATAGGAGCAGAAATTAGGCCATTCAGCCCATCGAGTCTGTTCCGCCATTCAATCATGGCTGACAGGTTTCTCAACCCCATTCTCCTGCTTTCTCTCCATAACCCTTGATCCCCTTGACAATCAAGAACCTATCTGTCTCCATCTTAAATATACTCAATGACCTGGCCCCCACAGCCTTCTGTGACACTGAATTCCATAGATCCACCACTCTCTGGCTGAAAAAGTTTCTCCTTATCTCCGATCTAAAAGGGCTTCCCTTTACTCTAAGGCTGCGCCCTTGGATCCTAGTCTCTCCGACCAATGGAAACATCTTCGCAACATCCACACTGTCCAGGCCATTCAGTATTCTCTAAGTTTCAATTTCAAGTCAGAGAGTCAGTGAGTCATACAGCACAGAAACAGATCCTTCGGTGAAAACATAATCCCAAACTAAACTAGTTTTGGGCTCTTCTTGAATTAAGTTAATGAGTGAGCTTCCACAGCCCCACGGGAGATAGGATTCAAACGATACACCATTCTCAGTCCAAAAGGGCTTTTCTTTTATTCTGAAACTGTGACCCTTGGCTCTGGAACCCAGAGTAGGGGGAAACATTCCTTTTTGTATCTTTCACATCTATCCCATTAGGAATTTTGTAACTTTCCAAGAGGGCATTTTTCATTCTTTGAGGCTAGAAATACTGTGATACGTAACTCATCTCCTGACCGCCCCGTCCCCCAAAAAAACTCTTGTCCAAGACACAAGTCAGGAGTGTGATGGGATACTCCCCACCTGCCTGGATGTGAGTACAGCCCCAACAACATTCAAGAAGCTTGACACCATCCAGGACAAGGCAGCCTGCCTGACTGGAACTACATCCACAGGCATCCACTCCCCCCACCACTGACACTCAGTAGCTGCAGTGTGTCCTATCTACAAGGCGCTCTGCAAAAATTCATCACAGATCCTCAGACAGCACCTTCCAAACCTACGACCACTTTCATCTAGAAGGACAAGGGCAGCAGACATATGGGAACACCACCACCTCCAAGTTCCCGTCCAAGCCACTCAACATCCTGACCTACAAATATATCTCTGTTCTCTCTCTGTTGCTGGATCAAAATGCTGGAATTCCCTCACCAATGACACTGTAGGTCAACCCAAGTGTTTCAAGAAGGCTGCTCACCACCACCTTCTCCAGGGCAACTAGCAATGGCTAATAAATGCTGGCCCAGTCAGCGATGCTCACTTTCCACAAATGAGTTAAAAAAAAAATTCTTGGGAGCAGTCTGGTCGACTTCCGTTCTATTCCATTATTTCAAGCATGTCCCTTTACTTGCAAGGAAACCGGAACTGCACGCGAAACTCCAGGTAGGGTCCCCCCTGCGTTCTATACAATTGACTCCAGGTTTCATTTCTCCTGTACTCAGTTCCTCTTGCGATAAAGATAATTATACCATCTGCTTTCCAAATTGTTTGTGGCACCTGCAGGTGAGCTTCCAATGGAATCCGAACAAGGACCCTAGGTCCCTTCGGACACTTTTCAATCTGTCACCATTTAAGGAATGTGGGGATCTGATTACAAATAATTTACCCTTCGTCGCAGTTTACAAACCGTACATTCCTTCTTTGCCTCAGCCCCGTCAGCCAAATGAACAAAATACTGTTACCAGATCAAATAATTGTCATAGCTATTCTCTTCATGAATTTGGATTCGAGTTTAGTCTAAGAGACAGAAGAAAAAAAAAACTCCCTCCTGAAGATTTCAGGACTAGTCTATGCAGTTTTTTTCAGGTACTGCCTCATTGGTGAAGCAACATCAGGATGTCTGCTGCTCAGGATTGAATCATGACATCAGGTTTTTAATAATTGAACTTCCTCATATTATGAGGTGGTTAACTGTAAATTCAGAAGGCCAGCTCTCTCTTCTGAAGGTACTCTGCCCCCAAGATCTTGACTGCCTCTCTCAATAGATCTACCTAAATAACCCTGAAACTGTGTCACCCTGCTTCTTGCTGGGTAAGAAGCTGAGGACTTCTCAACCTGCCACTCTCTTTGATCTGTGGAGACATCTCGACTACCCGACTCCTCAGTGTAAGTAGGGTCAGCCCAACTCAATGAGAATGGTTTGACCAAGCTTTCATTCTCTCCATTCTGACATAATGACTGCAATCTTTAAGCCATGATCTGAACGGCAAAGGAAAACCTCTTCTCATAACCATTTCTCAGTTCCCACGAAATGAAAATTAACTTCAGAGATACATAGAGCAGGATCTTCCTTTTAAAGGAATGTAGGCAGCACCTGAATGTGGGTACTTCTGGCAGATCTCACTTTCATTGGGAGGGAGAAGGGAGAGGGGCGTGATTCGCAAGGAAGGAACTTGAACTTGAACTTAACAGAGCCATTTGAACTTCGTGCGAAGTTCAAGCACGCCCTATGTTGGCTATTGTAAGTGCCATAACCCATAGGGGTGGAATCATAAATTCATGGAGCAGATGTAAGTATTCTTGAAAAGAAGGTAGGTCTGTTTGACTGAAATTTTTTTAAATTAAATCTCCAATACTTTAAATAATAGGGAAAAAAACAACTGGGTGATGCCAGTGATTGTTTCAAAAGGACTATACCAATTGCTTGAATTGACAGGCCAGTTGATATAGAATCTGTTTGGGTACCGCTGGTTAACATTTCCTGACAGACTGTTATCATTTTATTACAAAAGCTTGACTAAGTTTCAAAAGTTTAACGTCTTCAGTGATCTCTGACTTTGACAGCTTAAAGAATATTTTTAAAAAATAGCTGTTTTTGATGTGGGCTATGAGTACAAGTTTGTTTGCTTTTAGGAGATTTTACCTTGAAAGGTAATGAGAAGGCTTCATAGATGGCAATTTCCTTCATTGCCAAGATCGTAAAGTGAGAGCTCTTCTCATTTTTTTGCTTACTTACTTTAATTGCAGCTGTACATGAACCCTGCCAATAATGAATACTAGGCAAGTTGGCAAGGATAGAGCAAGGAGTCATGGGGGTCATCAGTGGGGTTCATCACGTTGGCATTGAGGCAGTAAGGAATCAGGCAGTGGGGTGAGTGAGGGCTGGAGTACCTAACTGCTCTTACATAAGTGGAGCAAGGATTCAGAGCAGCATGCTGGGCCTTTCAACCAGTCTGCCTTGACAATCTCCCACTGCATCTGGCTTCTGGATCTGTTTCTCCAAATGGTGGGCCTGACTCCATTTTGTACCTACCCAGAGAGCTTTGTGGTGGGATCTGAGGTGGTTGGAAAATTTCCTGTCTTGAGCTACCTGCTTCAGTAATGACAATCCAATAACAGTCCAACACTAATGTTTACTCAAATACTCTTGAGAATTGATTGTAAAATTCTGTACTAATGTCACTAAGACACATCTCAATACACACAGTACAGCACCTGATACTTCTACAACGAATATTCAAGAACGAAAGTCATTAATTTTTGTTGGCTTTGACCAAGATAATGGCGATGTCAGCAAATTGTGACTTCATTCCCCACACACTTTTAATTTCAACTTTCTAACTACACCAGAGATTTGTGGTACGAAAGGCTAAACTAATGCAGATTCACAAAGGTCAAAAATGTGAATTTTATTGGGCATTTACAGATTATATTTATTCCTGCACTGGATCATTGGACCCTATCCAGAGTAAACAAAGCTGTCTTGGGCTTTGGTTATTGATGCAGTAGGCCAGACAAGAGCATGACATTATTATTTCTGAACCTAGTATACGAGACTGCAGAAAGTTCATGAGAGCTTAGTCATAGTCTCTGCCCAGAAATAACACTTCAAAAGACGCGATCATTCAACCATAAACCCCCAATAAAATCAAATTAATTTCCTGGGAGATTTTCAGATACTATCATCTTTCAGAGCATGGGAGTTTCATTTTCTGCTCCAGGCAATGAAGAAAGCATTTTTAAACGATAACAGATCCGTAAAATCTAACACAGCAGCCAAAGACATGAATCTGCCACCATCTCTCCGATGAAGACTCTACACTAGGGTATTTTTGAAGCTGCAATTCTGAGCACTGCATAACCTTTTGTAGGTTAACACAATACAATTTTAACATGCTCCTAATGAATTATTAGCATGATCACAAAGGCTTCACTTTGTGAGCTGACAACCAATTGTTTGGTTTGCAAATAAAAACTCCCCCATTTGCTGAACGTTCCTTTCTTTGAAAGAGCAAGGGCAATTTTCAGTTTACATTTTCCTTCACACAAATAATATAGTGGGCTCTCCGTGATTCTATAATTCTTGAGAGAAATGCAAAACAGGACTGACTGATCGATGAATGAACTCTTGTGCCATGTACCAGTTGCATTATACAACCCAAGAAGCTTCCAGGCAGTTTGTGGTCACTTTCTCCAGCAAATACCTCACCATGATGTGGGGGTGCCGGAGCTGAACTAGATGGACAAAGGCAGAAGTCATACGACACCAGGTTATAGTCTAACAGGTTTATTTGAAATCACAAGCTTTTGGAGCACGGCTCTTGCATCAGGTGAAGCCACTTACCTGACAACAGAGCAGGGCTCCGAAAGCTTGTGATTTCAAATAAATCTGTTGGACAAATATCTCACCAGTTACCTCTTGAATGTGCCAACATGTTTACTGCCTAGCTGAGTATCTGGTTCAATAAATCTACCCCTCTCAAAGTAAATTGAAACATTTCACCTTTGCACTCAATGAGTTCAATCATTGTGGAGTTTGTCATTACCTCAAAGGTATCGTTAGAGGTCAAAGTAATCTTCAATATGTCAACGAGAACTAGTTCAGATTCTTCTCTGTTCTGAGGAACCTGAAACGTTAGCTCTGTTTTCTCCTCCACAGATGCTGCGAGACCTGCTGAGCTTTTCCAGCAACTTTGTTTTTGTTTCAGATTCTTCTCTTCCCTACTGTATTAGTACTCTCAGATTCTACATCAACACCCTGACCAAACTCAAACAGCTAAGGTGCCTCATCTAAGTCATCAAGTTAATATTGCACCCTTTGTCGCCACTGTATTCACTGTACCACGTCCCATGGTAACTTCTTCGACATTTTAATCCTTCAGATCCAGACTTGCCCAGCACATCTGCAATAAGGTATCCGAGCAAATCCCATCGCTGGAAGTCATGAACTGAATTATACAGGGTGCCATGCTCGCCATCTCCTTGACAAAACTGTCAAGGGAGCCAATACCCCACTTCCACCTCCTCCCACAATCCCCAGGGATAAAATGGCTGCCCTGCAAGAATGCAATGACCTGTTCACCGACTCCCCCACAGTGTGGAAGTCGGCCACTCAGCCCATTGAGTCCACACCAACTCTCCAAAGAACATCCCACTCAGACCCACATTGTCGCTCTGACACTGCATTTCCCCATGACTAATCCACCTAACCTACTCATCCCTGGACAGTATGGGGCAATTTACCATGGTCTAATCCACCCTAACCTGCATATCTTCGGACTGTGGGAGGAAACTGGACCACGCAGAGGGAATCCATGCAGACGCAGAGAGAATGTGCAAACTCCACACAGACAGTCGCCCGAGGGTGGAACTGAACCCAGGTCCCTGGCGCTGTGAGGCAGCAGTGCTAACCACTGAGCCACCGTGCCACCCGCACGGTGGCTCAATGGTTGGTGTTGATGGGCTGGATGTTGGATGCCCAGGGACTGAAGTCCCACTTCCTCTGGGAGAGTTTCTGCTACTCATAGGCTGGGAGTATTTGATGTATCAGTAACACTAGCAGGGCTCTGGGTACTGGATGTGTCTGCTGGGAATCACAAGGGGGTTGTGCAACTTCTTTTTGTAAGTGAACTGTACACTAGGTTATCCTTTAAATTCCCAGCTACAAAGCACAATTTGACGGTCAGTAGGCCTGAAATCCGTCTTCGTCATTTGATTATTTAAATGTGCACCTGAATCCACGCTTCTCTCCCTCACTGAGGCGACAGGTCCCTCCATTTTGACATGGGCTGTTGATGCAGGCGTTGATGGGAACACTACAATCCTGGCCCTGTGAGAACAGAAGGATCAGAGAAATTATAGACGTCCCCTGAAAAGGAGCATAATTCCCCAGCCGGCAGATTAATGTATGTGCAGCCTTCCAGAGCTGCACAGCACCTCACAACCTCTCCAATTTCTTCCATTCCCATGGTGAAAGTGGTGATATACATTGGGATTTGGTCCGATAAGTAGCTACAAGACTTTGGTACCAAAGCCAAACTGTTTCCAGTTCTGAGCCTGGACAGAATTAGTAAGCGACTCAGGCGCACTGGCCATCAAACGTAAGTTTAATTTGCATTTTACAACAAGGAGTTTACTAAAAGCAATGTTAAACAGGACACACACACACACAAAAGCTGACAGGAACTGAGCAGCACCAGATGGGAGCAAACTGCTTTCTTAGAGTCAGGTAGAGCCATAGAAACCAGCGTCAGGAGGTTACACTGCCAGAAGGAACTCCAATCATATTCTCAACCAAAGTGCACATGTATGCAATTTTTTATACCCTTGGAATTGCAGCATAGCAGTCAGGACCAACTGGAAAATCAGCAGAGAACATATGGTTGAAGTCCCATGTCCATGTCCATTTCCCTGCAGAGTTCACAGATTTCCCTACAATGTAGACAGAGGATATTTGGCCCATCAAGTACCACTAACCCTCCAAAGAGCATCACACCCAGACACATGCCTCTACCCTATAATCCTGCATTTCTCATGGCCAATCCACTTAGCCTGGACACTACAGGACAATTTAACAGGGCCAGTCCACCGACCCAGCACATCTTTGGGCTGTGGGAGGAAACTGGAGCTCCCGGAGGGAACCTATGCAGACATGGGGAGAATGTGCAAACTGCACACAGACAGTCACTTGAGGGTGGAATTGAACCCAGGTCCTTGGTGCTGTGAGGCAGCAATGCTAACCACTGTGCCACTGTGCTGCCGTAGTCTGATATCCTACCAAAACTATTGAAGCTCATAGAGGAAGAACACTCTCTGGTTGAAATGGCTAGGCTTTGGAACTGAAGTACACTCAGCATGAGCCAACATCTTCTGCAGAGGAAGGACACTTTTAAAATAGCAAAAGGTCTTACTATCACCATTCAACACCATGTGCTAGCAGAGACAGCCAATGGAACACAGATCAGAGATTGGTGGAGAAGGATGTACCATCTCCTCAGAAGGGAAATTCACCTGATAAAGGACAGAGATCTTCTCTCTCAGATGGCTCTTCAGGATTCTGTTAGCTGAGATTAGAATCACCCCCACAGCCCAGTTCCCAGCAGATGGGAAATGAATAATTCAATTCAAACAATGAACTGCAGATGCTGAAGATCTAAAACCAAAACAGAAATTGCTCGAGGAACTCAGCATGTCTGAGTGACCTTGAAGTTCTGAAGAAGGGTCACTGGACTTGAAAACATCAACTCTGCTTTCTCTCCACAGATGCTGCCAGACCTGCTGAATTTCTGGATGACTTCATCAGAGCTCATCTAGACTCGAAACATTAGCTTGCTCCCTCTCGATGGATGCTGCCGGACCCGCTGTGATCTCCAGCAAATTTTTTGTTTTCAATAAAGAATCCAGCATCTGCAGTAATTTGCTCCTACAGGAGCATTTCAAAATTGGGTACAAAGTTTAACTGGGACTGCAGGCAGTATAAATGAACAGGTCTTGATGTGCTAAGTACAGAGCAGAAGAGCTTGGAATGGCCTCGGGTTTAGAGAGGGCATAAAGTTGAATGCAGGCCCGTAGTGAACTGGAATAGTTTAACCCAGAGCTAACAAAATGTGTATATGAGGGTTTCAGCAGCAGAGGATCTGAAGCAAGGATGGAGTCCGACAAGTTTATTGATGTGGAAATAGACTTGTCGAGAACCTTGATAGCTCAAGTTGGGGTCAAATATGTCACTACTTGTGAACTTTCTCCTCTGTTATTAAACAATGTGCTGACAGTCTCTGTTGAGTGTGTTACTGTGAGAGCAGACAGTGACTACGCTTATGCAGTCACTCTCTCAGGGTGATTCACTGGAAACTCAGCATTCAATTCCCTCAGGAAGGATTTAAAACTGACAGGGAAATAGAAACATCAAGGGGAACTTTGAGGTTATAAACGAGCAAATGAAATCACTCTTGCGCAGCCAAATGACAAAGCGTATTGTAATCTAACAGCATGTAACGTACCCACTCAAAACATAATTTCTTTCAATTACGTTGCATTCCCAAACAAGAAAGTCTCCATCAAACCACAGAAAACAAAAGCTGTCAGGGCCAAACTGAACCAAATCATAAAAGCTGAGGAAATGGATAGCAGATGTAGAAGGATTGCTTTTAACAACTGCAGCAGTAGCATTGTGGTATTATTGTTAATTTTGGGTCTGGGAGGTAGGGACGCGTTAGAAAATTTTACATTCCACGTGGCAAATGTCTGAGCCGATAGAAGAGATTTTTAGGGTGAAAATCCTCCAATCCAGGAGTTAAACTCCATTTTGTGCCCAAGGCAATGTTTTTAGTAAAGATAGCTAAGAGAGCAATCTGACCATCTTTATCTATCCTCCCAATTGCATTCTTACCTTAAAACCATAGGGACAGGTACATCTGTAGAAGTCAACTGGGTCACTGTTACAGGTCCCATTGTTTTTGCAAGGGCTGGACAAGCAGGGATTACACTTGGATAAGATAGCAATGTTCAGTGGACCTGAAAGGATAAAAGGAACAGATCTTATTGGAGCCCAAGATCACTAGATTACTCCTGCCATCCAGGAATCCCAAAGCATAATGATTCTGTATTCCCCACGCAGCATGAGCCCTGCACTTGTTGCAGGAGAGTGTTCAAGAGATTTGAGGAGAGAAGAATATAAGCAAAGGATACTGGGGCAGCACGGTGGCTCAGTGGTTAGCACTGCTGCCCCACAGCCGCCAGGAACCTGAGTTCGATTCCACCCTCGGGCGACTGTCTGTGTGGAGTTTGCACATTCCCCCTGTGTCTGCGTGCATTTCCTCCGGGTGCTCCGGTTTCCTCCCACAGTCCAAAGATGTGCAGGTTAGGTGGATTGGCCATGCTAACTTGCCCATAGTGTCTAGGGATTATGCAGGATATGTGGGTTAGCTGTGGAAAATGCAGGGTTACAGGGACAGGGTGGCTCTGGATGGTATGCTCTTTGGAGGGCCATTGTGGACTCAATGGGACAAATGGCCTGCTTCCACACTGCAGAGATTCTATGACACCAAATTCATATTGAGGTAGGGGTGTGGTAGAGGGTTGTTGTTCAGACTGGAGGCCTGTGACCAGTGGTGTGCCACAGGGATCAGTGCTGGGTCCACTGTTGTTCCTTCTTTTTCTCAATTCATTATGAGGACATCATTAGCCATTTATTGCTCATTCCTAATTGCCCAGAGGGCAGTTTAAGAATTAACTGCATTGTTGTGGAGCTGGAGTCACATGTAAGCCAGACTTTGCTGCCCTAAAGGATTTTAGTAAACCATATGGGTTTTTCTGACAATTGAAATTCCCAATAATCGATTCATGGTCATCGTTAGACTCTTTATTACAGTTTTTTTTGTTGAATTCTAATTTCATAATCTGCTGTGGTGTGATATTGAACCCGAGTCCCTGGACATTATCTGGGTCTCTGGATTAATTGTCCAGTGATAATACCTTTAGGTGTCACCTCCTCTTTATTTGTCATTTATATAAACGATTTGGATGAGAATATAGGAGGCACGGTTAGTACGTTTGCAGACGACACCAAAATTGGTGGCATAGTAGACAGCGAAGAAGATTATCTAAGAGTACAATGAGATCTGATCAACTGGGCCAGGGGCTAAGGAATGACAGGTGGAGTTTAATTTCGATAATTGCGAGATGTTTCATTTTGGAACGACAAACCACTGCAGATCTTAGACAGTTAATGGAGACTATTGTTGAGCAGAGAGACCGAGGGGTGCAGGTACATAGTTCCTTAAAAGTGGCATCATAAGTAGACAGGGTGATGGTGAATGTGTGCGGCATGCCTGCTTTTATTGGTTGGAGCATCGAGCACAGGATGGGCTGGACGGGCAGGGACTTTGTTCCCTGGAGCAAAGGAGGCTGATGGGGTGATCCTGCAGAGGTTTATAAAATCGTGAGGGGCACAGATAAGGTGAGTTGCCACGATCATTTCCCCAGGGTAGCGGAGTCTAAAAACTGGAGAGCAGAGATTTAAGGTGAGAGATTTAAAAAGGGACCTGAGAGGCAACTTCTTCACACAGAGGGTGGTGCGTATATGGAATGAGCTGCCAGAGAAAATGGTAGAGGTGGGTACAATTACAACATTTAAAAGACATTTAGACAGGTACATGGATAGGAAAGGTTTAGGGGGATATGGGCCAAACGCGGGCAAATGGGACTAGTTCAGTTCAGGATGTCTGGGTGGCATGGACTGGTTGGGCCGAAGGGTCTGTTTCTATGCAGTATGACGCTATGACTCTAAGACAGTTTTCAGTACAAGCCAATTAGCTTGTGGCAGTAGATGGGCACACCTTGATCTCTTTAGGAACAGTAGCTATGAAATACCTTTGGACCCCTTCCTTGTGGAGGGATGTAGTTCCATTGGATGCAGTTCACAGAAGGTTCACTGGATTGATTACAGAGACGAGGGGTTTGTCTTATGAAGAGAAACTGCACAGTTTAGGTCTATAGTCTCTGGAGTTTAGAAGGCTGAGAGGAGATTTAATATATGATGCTAAAGGGGATGGATAAAGTAGACACAGAGAGGACACTTCCTCATGTGGGGCAATCTACAACAAGAGGTCATAACTTTAAGATAAGAGGTAGCAGACTTAAAATAGAAACGAGGAGAAATTACTTCTCTCCAATCTGTGGAATGCACTACCCCAGAGTGCAGTGGACACTTGGAAACTGAGTAAATTTAAGGGGGAGACAGACAGATTTTTAACAAGTAATGGGTGAAAGGGTCATGAAAAATGGGCAGGGAAGCAGAGTTGAAGCCGCAATCAGATCAGCCACGATCATATCAAATGGTGCAGCAGGGCCTGAAGGGTTGAGTGGCCAACTCCTGTTCGTAGTTTTTACATTCACCTCTGCGTCAGTAGGTCCCATACACATCAGTCCTTCCAGCTTCCACAGTTCTGTATTCTATTCGATTGGCAAAACACATTGGGTAGACTACTCCTCGTGCAGAACTTTATTGGATGGGACCATATATCGGAGAATTAAACACAGAGGTGATTGATAATTCACACTTCTGACATTCAGATCATTAATTTTCCTAAGTCAGGAATGGTGCAAGTCGGACTGACTGACTCTCCTATCTATACTGGAGCCTGAGAAATGGACTCCTGGATGTGGCTTAAATGCTTTCTCTCCGTAATGTTCCTCCTCGATTAGTGATTCCAACATGTTGGTGCACGAGGCTAGTTTGAGTCACTTTTCCAACACAACGTACCTTTGCAGTGGAACTTGTTTGTGGGCGTTGTGAGGAGGAGTTTCTCGTTCATGTCTTCCGGTCCTGTGCAGCGAGCTATGCCTGGCTCCTTGTAGCCTGTCTTCACCCATTCAGACAGCCAACGCAGGTTACAATCACAGTACAGAGGATTAGCCCCAAGGGCACTAGAAGCAGACAGAAAGAGGGGAATGAAAGCTCTTGGTGGGTGCCCAATGGATCATTTTAACCTCTCTCGCTAGATCACCCCTCCCCCCAGGAAGAACAACACTTTAACACCCAACCTGTCCCTTGACTTTAAAGGAGAACTACACTCGTTGAGGTGGAAGACTTATTGCACCCGATGCTAACAGTCTCCTCACAGGTGGGTACTTTAAAACAAGCCCCATGAAATTAAAGGTCACGGCCACTCTGGTACAAGAGGTCAGATTACACTTAAAGTCAGCACAGGCAGCACTTGCTAATGAGTAGAAAGTGCAACTCATGCAGGGAGTTCAAACATGAATTCTGATGCGTTTAAATTTCCCCATGAACTGCCAGGATTTTTAAAATACCTGCGTAAGTGCTAGCAGAACAAAATTAATACACTCATTTCCAATAATTATGCACTATGCATAGATGCGTTTCATTTTTAAACAGTCTACTTTCCTTACAGGTTAAACATACCAGTGCCAATAGCCGACCCCACCTTCTCACAACTGTATCACTTAGTGAGTTGAAAATTTGCAAGGCCAGAAGGGTTACAGTTAACGATAACTATACTGGTGGCACGGTGGCTCAGTGGTTGGCACTGCTGCCTCACAGCGCCAGGAACCTGGGTGCAATTCTGCCCTTGAGTGATTGCCTATGTAGAGTTTGCACATTCTCCCTCTGTCTGTGTGGTGCTCCAGTTTTCTTCCACAGCCCAAAGGTGTACAGGTTAGATGGATTAGCCGTGCTAAATTGCTCTGTATTGTTCAGGGATGTGCAGGCTGGGTGGGTTAGCGATGGGAAATGCACCGGCGATAGGGTGGGGTGCTTTTCAGAGGGTTGGTGTGGACTTGACGGGCCGAAGGGCCTGCTTCCACACTGTAGGGATTCTGTGATTGTGGTTATGATACTGGGCTAGCAATGCAGAGACCTGGAATACGATCTGGAGGCACAACTTTGCATTCAGTCACAATAGCTTGAGAATTTACATGAACTCTTGAATAAAAAGCTGGTATGAGTAATAGTGACCATGAAACAGTGGGACTGCCAGAAAAAAAAACCCATCTGATAACTAATATCCTTCAGGGGAGGAAATCCTTATCTGTTTCGGTCCCCAGATGCACAGCAAAGTGAATTGTAACAGCAATTCTTAACAGCTCTTTGAATTGGGCTCATAGCCACTCAGATGCTATGACGGCAACGCACTACCACTTTTAGGGCAATTAGGGAGGGGCAATAAATGATGGCCTTATCAGCTACATTTACATCCTGAGAGTGAATTTTAACAAATCATTGCAGCCCGTCTGCCAAATGGCAATAATTCCAAATGCGTGGATTAACACTCAGGGGCAGATTCAGGAATAAGTGACCTTGGGAGGTACGCTTAGGAATTTGGAAACAGTGATCAAATAGAATTATCCCACCAAAAATGCTATTTGGGCTATCCTACCCAGGCATGGTATTTAGTAGAGCCATTCAACCAATCCCACTTCCTTGCTTATTCCTCATTGGCCTGTAATATGCTTTTCCCTTATTCCTCCCAATTTTCCATCCGTTAAAAGTCAGAGACACTTTCATTTTGGATTTGAACTCAATTGGATTAGCCTCACCTACCAGAAATGAGACAATGATGTTCCATATCAATATTCCACTCAGTCCTTCGCCACAATGCGCAGTTCATCCTCTCTATGCAGCGACCCTGATTTATTCAAGGGTTGTAAGCCACAGTTTAAGCCATGACTTCAGTAAAGGGCAACTTGAGAAACGAAACTCCAGCCTGCCTCAGCCAGAACTGGGGCTTAAACCCTGTGCTGTTCTCACCGTTATCAACCACACACTTGTCATGTAGTCAATGAGCCTCCCTGCCCTTACAGTGCATCTTTAACCAAGGTTACGTTTAGACAACTCCCCAGCCACGACAATATGCAACGAAATTGGAAGCGGGGACAAAAATGAAGGAACTCGGAGTCCAATTGCATTTACAATTATGCTCACTGGGGACTTCACATCGGAACATGGAAGACAAAAATCATTGTCTAATTTTGAGCTTGAGTTAAAACAAATGGGATCAGAGGTGAAACAGCAGTATCCCACTGCACCCATCAGTTTCATAAAATGGTCTCTCAGAAGAATACAGAAAGCAGATTAGGGAAAGCGCAAGTTTAAAAAATATGCAATTTGGCATCTTCGTTACTGATTGTGCAATGAACTACGCATGAAATAACTCAACAGAGGCTCTTGTTTAATAAGCAAATGATAATGCAAAGCATGCATTGTAAATCGTCTTAACTACAACTGTTAAACCAGCAAATGGAGAACATTAGTACAATAATTCCTGACGAATATATTAATTTCAACCAGTCCCTACATCCCTTAATCCTTTTTATACCTACATACCTGACCAGCTGCACATAAACGTTTAGTTTTACTCATAACCAATTTGAAAGACATGCATGCTTGTTTCTGATTCTGTTTATCAAAGCCCAGTTGCTTTGGTTTATTACTTGGTGGTTAAGTTAACGCAGAAATGGTATTGTCCTTTTAATGATGCCCAGAAGTGCCTGGCTATTTTGTTATGCTGTTCCAAGGTACATTGCAAAGTGCTTCATCACGACAATGACAGATCGAACAGCAATACGTTTACACTGCTGCCACACTTTGTTATTCTTAAGGACGCAAGAAGTTCAGCTCATTAATAAAAAGCCCCTTTCCAGCTCAGTCGTTCAGTCATCCAGAGGAAATTAATAGCTCAATCACTTAGCAGATTGAGGTCCATTCTGTATTATGGAAAGTTAAAGAAAATTTACTTTAATTAACTATCATTATACACTTGTGAGAGTTTGGTAAAATAATATTTGTTTAACTGTTAACTGACAGAGAAAACCATGTCCAATTGACTCTCCAAGTGTGGGGCTAGGGTTGGCTGCTAGCTCAGGCTAATGGAATGAAAATCTTCCCTCTCTACTGGTGGTCAGGCACTTTAGTCAAGATAGCTCTATTGTCACTAAGCTAGTAATTCAGACACCCGGTAATATTCTCGAGTCTTAGGTTCAAATTCCACCATGGCACATGATGAAATATAAATTCAATAAATATTTGGAATAAAAGAGTAGTGCTGACCATGAAACCAATCAATTGTTGTAAAATCCCATCTGTCCTTTAGAGGAGGAAATCTGCTATCCTAACCTGGTCTGGCATACATGGGACTCCAGGCCCACTCACTGTAAAATGCCCTCCAACATGCTCCTAGCAAGCTTCAAAAAGCACTCAAACTGGACAGTCATCCTGGCATTGACTAAGGGATGGCAAACAATAGCAAACTAGCCCTGTCAACCCTGCAAAGTCCTCCTATCAAGATCTAGGGGTGAGTGCCAAAACTGGGACAACTGGCTCACAGACTAGTCAAGCAACAGCGTGACAGAGTCATACTCGAGGACTCATATATTACAACATCCCAGACACCACCATCATCGTCCTTGGGTATGTCGTGTCCCACCGCCAGGACACAGACTTAAAACGAAGGCCATGATCACTATTAGTGATGGGTAGGGGGCTGCAATAGACATTAGTACATTACAGCAACAAGCCCTTTGGCCCACCACATCTGTGACCATGATACCATTCTAAGCTAATCTGCTTGCAGATGGTCTATGTCCCTCTATTCCCCACCTGTTCATGTGTCTATCTAAATGCATCTTAAATGTTGCCATTGTATCTGCTTCTACCACCTCACCTGGCAGTGCCTTCCAGCTACCTACCACCCTCTCGGTAAAAAGGTTTCCTCACACATTTCCCTTAAACTTTTCTCCTCTCACCCTAAACCTATGCCCCCTAGTATTGGACATTTCCACCCTGGGAAAAAGACTCCAACTGTTCATCCTATCCATGCCTCTCATAATTTTATTAACTTCTTTCAGGTCACCCCTCAGCCTCTGACGCTCTCATGAAAACAACCCAAGTTTGTCCAATCTCTCGTTACAGGTAATACACTCCAATCCAGGCAACATCTTGGTAAACCTCTTCTGCTCCCTCTCCAAAAGCTGTCACATCCTTCCTTTGTGTAGCAACTGGACCTGCACACAATACTCCAAATGTGACCTAACTGAAGTTTTATACAGCTGCAACGTGACTTGCCAACTTTCTACTCAGTGCCCCAACCAATGAAGGTAAGCATGCTGTACGCCTTCTTTACCACCTTACACACTTGTGTTGCTACTTTCACGGATCTATGGACTTGGACCCCAAGTTCCCTCTGTAAATCAATGCTCCTAAAGATCCTGCCACTGTATCATTCCATCTTGCATCTGACCTCCCAAAATACATAACCTCACACTTGGCCAGATTAAACTCTATCTGCCACTTCTCCACCCAACTTTCCAACTGATCTCTGCCCTGCTGTATCCTTTGACAACCTTCCTCACTATACACAACTCCACCAATTTTTACTGTCGCCTGCAAACTTACGAATCAGACCACCTACATTTTCATCCAAAGCATTCATATATATTATTAACAGCAAGATCCCAGCACTGAGCCTTGTTGGACATCACTGGTCACAGACATACAGTCGGAGGAATGCCCCTCCACAATGACCCTCTATCTTCTATGTCCCAGCCAATTTTGTATCCACCTTACCAACTTGAATTCTGTGTTACTTAATCTTCTGGACCAGCCTACCATGAGGGACCTTGTCAAATGCTTTAGTAAGGTCTATGTAGACAACATCCACTGCCCTACCCCTATCAATCATTCTTGTCACTTCCTCAGAAAAAACTCAATAAACTATCTGGCACTTCAATGCACCACCCTGCTCTCTGGCAACATCTCTGTCTCTGGCTTGCTACAGTGCTCCAGTGAAGCCCAACGCAAGCTGGAGGAACAACACCTCATTTTCCACTTGGGGACCCTACAACCCTCTGGACTCAATATTGAGTTCAATAATTTTAGGGCCTAAACTCTCCCACGTCCCAGCCCCCCCACCCCACACACCAGGCCTTATTACCACATAGCCTGCCACTACACACCCCTTGTTGTTAGTCACTAACAGTCCCCATTAACAACTATTCACCCTCCCAGTCTGATCGTTAGCAACTCTTCTGTCTGTCCAACTGTCTTTCTCTCTCTTTGGGCTCTATCTTGTCGTTTACTCCTTACCACACCCACCTCCCTATTGTCTGCATAGAAACTGATGTTTTCCCAGCCACCATCAGTTCTGAGGAAGGGTCACCGGACCCGAAACGTTAACTCTGTTTTCTCCTCCACAGAGGGAGCCAGACCTGCTGAGCTTTTCCAGCAACTTGGTTCTTGTTCTTGAATAATCTCATGCCAAAGTACAACAGAAAAGACGAGGAAGACATTCAGGTGTGCAGCACCACAGTATTCCCATGTACTATGGATAATCCACCTAGCCTGCACATCCCTGGACAATTTTGCACAGCCAATTCACCTAGCCTGCACATCTTTGACTGTGGGAGGAAACCAGAGCAAACCCACACAGGCACAGGGAGAACGTATAAGCTCTATAAAGACAGTCACCCAAGGCTGGAATCAAACCCAGGTCCCTGGTGCTGTTAGGGAAGAGTGCTAACCACTATACCACCATACCAACCTACTACTGGAAAAGGCGTGTACTGAATACAAAAGTTGCAACGATAACAAATTGTGCCTCTGCAACCAATCACAAGAAGAATAAAGCAATAAATAGTTAGGGGGTATCTCCAAAACACCAACAATACTCAAGGAAAACATCAGCACAAGAAGTTAATTCAGAAAGAATTTAAATTCACAATGTCACTTCTGCAGCTCATTCTTGGGGCAAGTCACTCTTTCTGCAGGATGGACAGTTTCAGCAGCTATAGTAATGGAGTTTAGTAAAGTCTGCCACCAAAATCTGCCCAGAACGGCTGAGAAGTGAGTCTCAAATTCATAGAATTATTTCAGTTGAGGCTGCAGCAAAACACAAACGTTATAAATGTAATTCCCAAGGGAGGCTCCTTTCAAAAATGAAAGCAATGTTAAAATCAACCAGGAACACAAACTGCAGACAGATGGTAAATAATTCTTGCTTCTAGTTTACTCATGACAGTGTCACAGACTAATATTCATATTCTGCCAACTTTTATGCCATGAGTTTGAGAGAAACCAGGCCTGCAATGGTAGTCCTGATAATAAAAACTCATAAACGGAAATAACCTAGCGATAATTCTTGAAGATTTCAAGGGATGAGGCTGGGAATATTTCCTTTGGCAGCTTGTTCCACTGTGGGAAGAAAGATTGTTGATATTTTCTCGTCAATATAATTTATCTTCGTAGCTTGTGTGGCTATCTACACTGTGTCTTGTTACTGCTGGAGGGCACTAGGTACTTGTTCTCGTCAATTCCAACCAGTCCATTCCATGTTGTATTCAACATGGTCAGGCGATCTGTCCTCTCCTATGCTGTGGTGATTTGTTTTCCATATCATTGATCATTGTAACACGAGTGTATCTCAAATATCGTGCAGCACATCTTTGGAGTGTTTCAATCTTACTTATATCTCTTGCCATTTAAGGATAGTATACTCATTTTTCTTCATTTGGGTTACATCTTTGAAGAAGAAAAGCCCCTTATTTACTTACAGGTGAGATAGTGACGATAAACCACTGAATGCTCCGTTAGGAATGGTGGAGATGTCATTACCGTGTAGGGTCCTGTGTTTAAAAAAAAACTTTTTAAATTTCATCAATGGCTTTGTATAAAATTGAACAGAACAATGTTACACATTGGAAGTATTATTTTTTAAAGTTAAAAATACCTATTACATCCTTTGAAAAGATGAAGGAAGAACTTCTTATGTTATCGTTAACTGGTTTGTAGTGCAAGGGATCTTTGAAAATGGGAAGAGTAACTCTGGCTATGTTTACATGACCGATGTGAATCATACACAGGATCAAATGTAGCTTGGGTTGTAGCATACACAGGATAATGCACATGCCATGTTATGGCACAGATCAAATAGCACAGGAGTGTAATGTAGGGAATAGCCAAAGGCACCAGTATAGGGGTTATTGCCTTGGGTCCAGCGTAGTACACAAGGAGTAACACACATTCCTATGCATCCATCAGATGTGGTAACAGTCAGGCTAAGACCTGCTACAAGGCACGAACACATCATGAAGTTAAAATGACTTTGTACTAAGAGAGCAAACATGCCTTCGTCAAAGAGAACGTTAGGCAGTGATATCAAAAGTGAATGCTGCTCCATCACACTTCACTTCTCCTACGTTTATACCTTGTTTATCCTGTGTGAAAAATTGCTTAAATTTAAACTTACTGCACATTTTTCAAGTCATCACGTTGTGAACGGAATTCAGTAACATCCCAACCTAATGCTGGTTCACTAATGTTCTCTGTGGATTACCTTTCACACTTGGTCCAGAGCGACCTAATCCATGCAGGTCAAGCAGGAATATAAAATATTTTCCAAAAACAATGTGGGACAAAATTAAAATGGTTACTCAGGTTTGCGAGATGGAAATGGCATGAGGAAAGTGAGTGAATTGGAAGGGGTGGGCAGAGGTAGAGAATCGGAGTCAGGGGAGCAAGGTCTGAGGGCCTTCCAGAGTTTGAGACTTTCAGCAATGGCGCTCCACATTGTGAAGCCAGGGTAAAGTCCACATTGGCCATTCCTCACACACAAAGTTTGTTTCAAGTAACGCTGTGCCAAGTACTTACAACAACCTCAGAGATTTCAGACCGTCGAAAGCGTGAACGGGAATGCACCTCAATCGGTTGTAGCTCAGAATCCTGACAAAATACACATTAAGAATGAGTTAAGTTATGATCTGGGGGGCCACAGTTTCTAAAAATTTTAAATAGAACCAGACACTTCTATGTTCTGACGTATTATTCTTCATTCTTCACTAATGATTAATAGGATTCTTATTTGCTGTCTGAAATACCTCTACTTTCGTCTAGTGGGCTGGTTCAAGTAAAAGGCACTGCTGCTGCATTCTGGCAATGTTAACCCCTGGATAACATCAGCTTTAGTGCCTTCCTCCTACTCTCACGGAGGCTCAAGCTCACATTACATACAGCCAACACCACCCTCATCCTGAACCAGACTCTGAGAGTGAGGCTCACAAACAGAAAGCTGGCGTATCAATCCAGGGTACCAGGTGAGTTCTTGAGAAACAAGTTGAGAGGCAAACTATTTACCTCGCACAGCTCTACAGTTAGAGTAATTCCATGTATTCATCCCCAACTATGAGCAGTACTTCCGATTTGTGTAAATTTGTGGTGACAATAGTAAAATATCACAGCATTAATATCAACGTAGCCGCCACGCACATTAATACTGTCAGTACAATTGGCAATATCAGGAAACACATTAATTATAATGGTAACATACACAGTAGCAACAGTGAATCACACACTGGGAACAACTGGATCACATGTACACACCAACACCTGAAGTCAGAATATTCAGATATTTGAAGTAACAGAGTGGCTGGATCATATACTCACAGCGTTGAGAGCTGGGACATGTTGCTGAAGCTAGAATTGCTCAGCATATAGATACTGTTGTTGCTTAAATCTCTGCGAAAACACAACAACAAATAGCATCATCTATTATATCCAACTAAAACAAATCTGTGACCGTAAAGCAATGATTCCCTCTCGAACAATAGCACTGTGGATTTAGCAGAAACAAGGTACAAGTATTGAGCATCACTTGGGCATTATTGGGCATGGGGGAAAATAGGAAGTGTTTGCACAGAAAAGGCAGCATTAATGTGCAGATGAGCGATGATCAAGCACTATCGCTATCACTATCAGTTACCAATTGCCACAATTTCCCAGTGATGACGCCACCTTACCGCACCACATGTTTGTAAAGTATTAGGAACTAATTGTTACATTAATACACATCTCAGGATGCCACATTCATCGCTCTGCAATGGCTGTGAGTAACAATTCATCTGTCGACCAGCCACATGGAGAAAGACAAGAAATATGCTTGATGAAATTCGTGATCTGAAATGCAATTATTTCAAACTTTGAACCGGAAGCTATAAAATGGCAGCATGACCTCAACAACCCCACTATGTCCAAAACCTCATGGGATTATTACAAACATTCTGCAGAAAGTTAGAGTTTAGATGTAACAAAGCAGGTATTTCTAAACAATATGACAAGAATAGTGCAAAATCCCTCATCCAACCTATGAAGGGTGCATTCTAAGCTGCCATGTCTCACTCTCGCACATGTAAACTTCCTCAAGATTTTAATTTAATTTCTATTTTTCCTTCTGTCTTTCTTCTTTCTCACTGTCACACTTAATCTAGTTTTTCCATTTCTTGTTTAATTTGATGAATTAAACTGGAGAGGGTTCGGAAAAGATTTACCAGGATGTCGCCAGGAATGGAAGGTTTGAGGTATAAGGAATGTTTGATAGGCTGGGACATTTTTTTCACTGGAGCGTAGGGGGTTGAGGTGTGGCCTTATAGAAGTTTATAAAATCATAAGGTGAGTGACAAGTGTCTTTTCCCTGAGGTGGGGGTTTTCAAGACAAGGGTGCATACTTTTCAGATGAGAGGAATAAGATTTAAAAAAGACAAGAGGGGCAACTTTTTTTTACACAGGGGATGGTTCACGTGTGGAACGAACTGCCAGAGGAAGTGGTGGGTGCGGGTACAGTTACAAAGGTTAAAAGACATTTAGATATGTACATGAATAAAAACAATATTTGGAGGGACGTGGGTCAATTGCAGGCAGGTGGGACTAGTTTAGTTTGGGATTATGGTCAGCATGGACTGTTTGGACCGAAGGGTCTGTTTTCATGCTGTATGACTGTATGACTTCAATTTACTTCATTTACTTGGCCCTTGGCATTCAACAGTGTTCCCATCACTGAATCCCCCACTATTCCTATCCTGGGAGTTATCATTGATCAGAAACTCAACTTGGACTCACCACATAAACGCAGTGGCTACAAGAGCAGGTCAGAGACTAGGAATCCTGCAGTGAGTAACTCACCTCCTGACTCCCCAAAGCCTGTCCACCATCTACAAGGCACAAGTCAGGAGTGTGATGGAATACTCCCCACTTGCCTGGATGAGTGCAGCCCCAATAACACTTAAGAAGCTTGACATCATCCAGAACAAAGCACCTCACTGATTGGCCCTACATCCACAAATATCCACTCCTTCTATCACCGACACTCAGTAGCAGCAGTGTGTACTATCTACAAGATGCACTGCAGAAATTCACCAAAGATCCTCAGACAGCACCTGCCAAATCCACGGCCACTTCCATCTAGAAGGACAAGGGCAGCAGATACATGGGGAACACCACCATCTCCAAGTTCCCCTCCGAGCCACTCACCATCTTGACTTGGAAACATATTGCCATTCTTTCACTGTTGCTAGGTCAAAATCCTGGAATTCCCTCCCTCAAGGCATTCTGGGTTCACCTACAGCACATGGACTACAGTGGTTCAAGAAGGCAGCTTACCACCACCTTCTGAAGGGGCAACTAGGGACAGGCATTAAATGCTGGGCCCAGCCCGCGATGCCCACATCCCACAAAATGAATAAAAAGAATTACTTCTTCGCTCATCCTGTTTCTTTCTCAAACATTAAATCTCTTTGTTTTTAAAGAGATGGACTGTTGGTCTAACCATTCACTAAAGGTCCCAGTTGAGATCTTCTTAGCCCATTTATCACAGAAATGTTACAGGGAAAAAAAAGCTTTGAAGCTGGAAATATGCAGAAAATGTTTGACTAATGGCTCACGCTTCAGGATACACTGCTCCAGCAAGATTTGGGCCAGTTCTTTTCCAACTACTGATCCTGGAACCAAGGTTTCTTTCAAATTATGAGGCAGTTATTGAGTAATAAAGCCCATAAGGGCAGTATACATTCCAGTGTCCCAGGCCTGTGAAATGCATTCACCTTAAACATTGCTCAAGTTGGGAAAAAAAACAGCGGAAAATCTTACTTCTTTTCCAGGTAATGACTGAGAAATTAAGGTTAGACCAGAAGAAAATGAGGAAAGCCACAGGGGATAGGACCTAAGAGGTTCAACCAGGGCAAGTATTCACCTGATCCCCACTAATTACAGAGGCTGGCGGAGAACAATCTCATGGGTAATACGAACCAACGTATTCCCTCCGTCACACAGCCAAGCACTGCACAATGCTCAATGTTAGGCCAACAAAAATGATCACCCCTCACTACATATTCCCCATTACATCACTAGGGTAGGAGGGTTCCCAAGTGCCATGTAACAAAATCATGGACTGGTTGGACCGAAGGGTCTGTTTCCGTGCTGTAAGACTCTATGGAGCTGGCTCTTTAAAACTGCATTTATCATTCTGCCCTACGTAGTGCACAGACGCAAATCTCCTCTCATCTATCAGCTGGAGAATGTTTCTGACTGAAACATGAATAATTCATTGCGACAACTGTAAATAAGACAAACTCTGTAATCCTGGATTACAGTTTTAAGTAAAGGAACTAACAGGGGTATAATCAAAGCTTTATGTAGATTACAGATTTTATAATTCATAATGCATAAATTGCTCTCCAACTTTCTGCTTGGAAATGATGCTGTTCTTTGGTTGGGATGTAAGTTATTTAAAGGCTTTCAGGCACTGTGGAGTGCAACACATCTCCTTTTCTCCAACCACTTTTTAAAAAATTCATTCACAGGATGAGGGCGTCATTGACTACACCAGCATTTATCGCTCATCCCCAATTGCCCAGAGGGCAGTTAAGAGTCAACAAGATGGCAGGGGGTCTGGAGTCACATGTAGGCCAGACCAGGTAAGGTCCTTCCATGAAGGACATTAGTGAACCAGATGGATTTTTTTTGACAATTGACAATGGTTGTCGTTCGACTCTTAATTCCAGATTTTACATGAATTCAAATTCCACCATTTGCCACGGTACGATTTGAACCAAGGTCCCCAGCATGTTACCATGGTTTCTGGATTAACAGTGCAGCGATAATATCACCAGGTTGTCACGTTCCCTTTAACGGGCTGGATTTTTCCATCAGAGGAGAGCTTCAGAGGGCGGAATTGATCCCCATCCCAATCTGGCCTCCATTGGCAACCAGCTTTGAAGAGGGATTTTCATGGGATTGGGGTCTTAATGGCTCTGGAGACAGGTTTGCCACCAAATTTGTGCACCTGCAGGTGGAAACGGAGGCAGGACTCCCCATTCTGGCCCAAATCAGCGGCCAATACATTGGCTGCTCTTTGTGCTTGATCTTAAAAACATGGAGAGAATCTTCGACTTTAAAGAGTCCAGAGTGAATGGAGATCTCTAACTGAGGTAGGACAAGGTTAAAAACAAGAACTGAAACATCATTGCTACTCTCCAGTACTTTGGCCCAAATTCTCACTTTTTGAATGAAACGTTTTCAGTTTTGGTGGCTGATGCTTCCCTTGGGCTGGAACTGGTCGGCTTCACAGAGCTCCTACCTGCCCCGAAGTCAGAAGGAAAGCTTGTATTAAGCTTCCCAATCACCTCAATATGCTAAAGTAACAAGGAGAGGCCTTCATTTCCTCATACACCAGTCCCACCCACTCCTGTCCATCTGCCCATCCTCAGGAAGGTCAGTGGAGTCAGGAATGCAGGACACTGACTGGCACATGGGCTCTTGGTGCCTTTTTTGTTGCCACCTTGATCTGGGATTGGGTAAGGTAAGCTAATAGCCAGCGTCCTGTGTTCCCCGGTCATTAGCTTTAGATAGCTGCATTGTACAATTCCCCTGACATTGCCTTGTCGAGCGAACCCAAGTGTCTTGGGTGTGACAGGGTGGATTTAGATGAGATGTCCCTAACTTCTTGCCACAACTGTGATGGAGATCGTGAGTCAGATATGCCATTGGGCAAAGAAGGGGGAGTAGGAGGAACATTCTTAGCACTCTTGAGGGAATTTAATCTAAAGACTTGCTTCATTCTGGTACATCTTTGATCAGATTAGAAATGGTATTGATGCTCCCCGTCCATCACCTGCCAAACAGGAGTGAGGGCAGAGATAGGCCGAGTGTTGGCTGATTTGAAACAAGGTGACAGAGAGCAGATAGTGCCAAGATACTGTGACACTGCTGCCATCGATTTCTCTTTATGTAACATCTCACTGAAGCAGTGTAACTGCTGATCCTCACATCTGAACACTGAGCCCCTTGAGTTATCGCAGCATCATTATATTTCTCTACTTCGCTAAACTACATGGACAGTATTGATTACGCATCCTCGAAGAGAATTAGAAACCAACCAACATGCACGGCATCAGGTCATAATAAAATGGAATTAGTGTAATGCAACTTACTTCCTGTCATACATGACTTTCCCCGTCGTTAGATAAAGAATGATTCATTCATTATGATGTTACCATCATATTGCAGCATTGTTACAGCAATAACAATAGAGAGTCTAAGTCACCTACATGAGTGATAAATGTTTGTAGTTAGACAGCTCTTTGGGGACTGAAGTCAGCTGATTTCCTTCCAAGTATCTGCAAGGCAAGACAAAGGCATCAATGTTGATGGGAACATGCACAACAGAGATAAGCTTTCCTAAAAAGAACAGTCATTACCTTCAATGAGAAAGATGTTTAATGCTTTTGTAGCAAGAACTATCAAACAGGCAGAAAGAAAGGTCATGGTCCGTGTATGGAATACTCCATAAAACACTCAGAACATTTGCTACCTTGCTTCGCAATATGCAGTGGCCCTAAATAAGAAGTTTAAATTGGTTTTTAAGAAGAATTACTGTTAAGAGGTAAATGAGTCAAAAGAGGTAAACAAGTCAATTGGAGGGTAGGGGGCCATGCCAGGATTCCAGATCAAGTTAGGACTAAGATGAGGAAGATTTTCTTCCGTCAAAGAACTGGAATTCTCTACCCCAGAAAATCGTAGATACTCTGTCTTTGAATATATTTCAGACTGGGAGAGACTGATTTTTGGTCTCTCAGAGAAATCAAGGAACATGGGGAGCAGTGGGAAAGTGGCGCTGAGGGAGAAAATCAGCCATGATCATATTAAATAGTGGAGCAGCCTTGAGAAAGCCTATGATCTGCTCGTTTTGTTTTAGATATTCTTGTTTACTCCCAATTCCGACCCTTCACAATCTACAGGAGATTGACAGGGAGCCTTACAAATGTGCCAAATGTTGCCTTTAGGAAATAGCAACTGATACAATTCCACAGAGGCTGATATCCCAACACCAAGTCAGCCTCTGCACATGCACTGTACATGGACTCTGACCAGCTAGTCCAGAGTGAGGAGAATCCTGTTTATATCTGTCAGCCAGGGCTCCCTGATTGGGCCCTGACAGCCCCAATCAGGGAACTCATACTCAATGAGATCTACTTGGCCAATCATTACGTCAACCATTTGTGGAAAGGATGTCCATTGGCTCTTAAGTAGGGTTGGTACGGGAATGAGGAAATACCAAAAAAAAAGCGCATTATGCCAATGCAGTCATTACAATGATCCTCCTGCACGGTAGTTTTTGACAGCTGTTATGGAAGGTGCCATAATTGTGTAGCGCCTCAACTGAATATCATTGAGTGGTCGCTTATCTAAGGCCCATTGCCCTTTGGAAACTGCACAATGTCAAATTTAAGCCTCTCACTGTTTCCCACTCAGTGCATGAGGATCCAACTGCAGATATCTCCTTATGTATAATCTGACTCTAACTCTTCATTATTGAAACAGTTGGCGCTCCTGGAAGTTCAGTTGTCAGAATGATTCCACAATTCCTGCGAAGTTATGTGATGAGGTAATACCGCCACTTTGAGAGTTAGAAACAGAAAACTGGACATCTTTCTTTCATTACTCCAAATGGGTTCAAACCCAATTCTCAGAGGTCGAAAGGCAAAGTTGTAATTATTGTGACCCTTATCAGTAATCTGAATACAGTCTTCATTAGAACACAACCTACATAGCGCAAACCAGAGGCTATTAATCAAGGAATAAGTGGTATTGTGGTAATGTCATCAAACTCTACAGACATGGGTTCAGATTCAATAAATTAACAAGCAAATCAAAAGCTTGGTTTGGTAACTACAGAACTATGCGTTTATTTGTTGCAAAAGTCATCTGATTCTCTAGTTTCCTTTGGATGAGGACATTTATGACCTATCTGTAGCTTCATGCCCTGTAATATGCTTGACACTTAACTGCCCTCTGAAAGCTCCCCACCTCAAAGGCAATTAGGAATGGATAAAACGACAAGTTCACATTGAATGTTATAATGTACCAACATCTGTTTTAAGTTAACAATCTGAAGGAAGTTGTGTAAGATGGGGGAAGGGTGTATGTTTCGGTTTTATTGGTGATTCAGGAGGTTGTGGGGAGGGAATACAGAAGTGGTGCAGAGTTCACGGCAGCGAAGGAAAGCAGATTTCAAGTGAGAATCATAGAATCCCGACAGAGTCAAAGCAGGCCATTCAGCCCATCGAGTCTACACTGACCCTCCAAAGAGCATCCCACACAGTCCCAATCCCCTACCTTGTCCCTATAACCTTGCATTTTCCATGGCTAAACCACCCAACCTGCACATCCCTGGACTCTATGGGCAATTTAGCATGGCCAATCTACCTAACTGGCACATCTTTGGAAAGTGGGAGGAAACTGGAGCACCCGAGGAAACTCACACAGACACAGGGAGAATGTGCAAACTCTGCATAGACAGTCGCCCGAGATTGTAATCAAACCCGGGTTCCTGGTGCCATGCAGCAGCAGTGTTAACCACTGACCTACCATGCCACCTTAAATGATACTCTTCATTTATTATCTTTGATGAATTACAATGGCACAGCAGCTAACCATGGGGGCAGTGTAGGTGATCCTAACCCTAGCCACGCACTTGGGCATTCCAGTATGGTTCATTGGATAGTCACCAAGGTCAGGAAGCCTAGACTATTGATTCATTCTGTCTGACCCAGGCCAGCCTTTGGTAACTCAGCACGGATTGGAAACTGAACTTGGTTCTGCATGACTCAGTACTATCTGGTCTTCCCATTCAACTGAGAAAAGGAGGTGAAAGCAGCTTAAACCTGTGCTGGACCTGAGGAGTCTGTGGTATTTTTCCAGTAACTACTGCAGTCTCTCATAGTATTTCTACCACTAAATGGTACTGGAATAGGGCTGTTTAAGGTAGATAACTCTTACCAATCCTCCTACACCTTTGCTTTGTCTTAGGCCTATCTAGTGACTTGTACTAGGCATTGAAAACTGGCCTGGAAGAAAGAAAAGGAAGATTTGCGTTTACATAGCCTCAAGTCTTTCCAAGCATTTATAATTCAAAGTATTTAATTTGCTTGTAGTCATGCTCACTCTATAGAAAGTGTGGCAGCCTATTTGTATACAGTAATAGGTCCCCGCGATCAAATTATCTGCTTTTGCACTGTTGATTGAGATACAGATATTGACCAGAACATTGGGGAAGAGTCCCCATCTCTTCTTTGAATACTGGTATGCGATCTCTTATGATTACCTTAGAGGACAGATTGGTTTATGGACTCATGTCAAAGACCTTGGGGCACAGGTACATAGTTCCTTGAAAGTGGAGTCGCAGGTAAGCAGGCTAGTGAAGAAGGCATTTGGTACACTTGCCTTTATTGGTCAGTGCATCGAATACGGGAATTGATAGGTCATGTTGTGGCTGTTCAAGACAATGGTTCGGCCACTTTTTGGAATACCGCATTCAGTTCTGGCCTCGCTGCTGTAGGAAAGATGTTGTGAAACTTGAAATGGTTCAGAAAAGATTTACAAGGATGTAGGCGGGGTCGGAGGGTTTGAGCTATAGGGAGAGGCTGAATAGGCTGGGGCTATTTTCCCTGGAGTGTCGGAGGCTAAGGGGTGACCTCATAGAATTTCATAAAATCAGGAGGGGCATGGATAGGGTGAATAGTCAAAGTCTTTTCTCTTGTGGTGGGAGAGTCCAAAACTATAGGGCATAGGTGAGCGGGGAAAGATTTAAAAGGGACCTAAGAAGTAACTTTTTCATGCAGAGGGTGGTGTGTGTATGGAATGAGCTGCCAGAGGAAGTGGTGGAGGCTGGTACAATTACAACATTTAAAAGGCATCTGGATGGGTATATGAACAGGAAGGGTTCAGGGGGATATGGGCCGAATGCTGGCAATGGGTGTCGATTAATGTCCGAAAGCTGGCCAGCATGGACAAGTTGGACCGCAGGGTCTGTTTCTGTGCTGTAAAACTCTATGACACCATCAGACCTCTGACAGTACAGCACTCTCTTGGTACTGCTTGTTGTGTGAAGCCTTTGGGGCTGGGTCCTCAAGCCACAACCTTCCTACTCAGAGTGAGAGTCTGACCAGTGTACCATGGCTGATGGAAGGTGTAAAGAGGCAACAGAGATAAAAAAAAGTGTTCTGTTCTCTACCAAAACTTAAGGTTAGGCAGTTTGGCTGAAAAAAAACACTATGAAGGAAAGAAAAACACTACATGAAGCTCGGACTCACAGCTCAGTTGCATCTTTGGGAATGCCTTTTGGCAAGGTGCGAAATCCTTTGTTACTGCATCGAACAACCGTGTCGACACAGCTGCAGAGTTCGGGACAGTGGGGGCCTGGCAGGCAGCTGCTCTCGTTGTTATCCACTGAAAGGAAGAAAGAAACAACGGGTTATAAAGGACCCATCAACGGGGTCCCAGTTCAACATCCTGCATCAGTCCGTGCTCCCACTTATTTCTTACTGTGAACGCTGAGCATTCTGCTGGGCTGTATCCACAATTCCGCTGAGACACAGGGCTGAATTTTACCCCCCACACACCCCCCAAACCCAACCTGACGGGGCAGGAATAGGGGTCAAGGGGGAAACACCAGGCTGCGAGGGGGGGGGGTCTGAAATGCCACAAGAGGGCGTGCAGTCAATTTGCAAAATGAAAGGGCCAAGTAAAGACAACTTTGCAGCATTTCACTGCTGCAAAACCCCACTCCCCCTGCAGTGACCTGGAATAGGCAGGAGAGGAATTCTCCTGAGGCCCCAGGGTCTCCCTGGAAAGGTTTCCCCTCTGACCCCCCTTAACCCCGTGGTTTTCCGTTTGTACTCATCCGCACAATCCAGCCCCTGGGCTCTCCCCTCAGCCTCAGCAGTCACCAGCTCTCCTGAAGGTGTTCCTGAGGCTCTAGAGCGTCCAACCTTGCAGTTAAGGACACTGGGGCCTACAGGCAGCTCATTCGGAGATTGACTATTGCTAAACAGCTCCTGCTGCCGGCAAATAAAGGCTCCAGATTTGCCTTTTGCCTTTCCGACAGGGTTTCTGACCGCTGCAGCAAAACGCAGGCCGTGTGCTCAACGCAGCAGCGTGACAGCATCCTGCCCAATTGTTACAATATTCTTGGACACTGTAAATGAAGATACCATTGGTGGCAACACGTTGTGAATGCATTGGAAGCTCGGAAAATGCACCTTGCAATATTTCGTCATGAATGTCGCTCGTTCACATTTAATTTCCACAGACCTGAGATATTAGCACCACTCCCTCACAGCGCCAGGGGCCTGGGTTCGATTCCAGCCTCGGGCAACTGTCTGTGTGGAGTTTGCACATTCTCCCTGTGTCTGCGTGGGTTTCCTCCAGGTGCTCCAATTTCCTCCCACAGTCCAAAGATGTGCAGGTCATAGGTGGAGAGGCCATGCTAAATTGCCCATTGTATCCAGGGATGTGCAGGCTGGGTGGATTAGCCAGGGGAAATGCAGGTTTACAGGAATAGGGTAATGGGCTGGGTCAGGGATGCTCTTCAGAGGGTCGATGTTGACCTGATGGGCCAAAAGGCCTGCTTCCACACTGTAGGGATTCTATGATAATTCTACATCTCACTTCCTCAATGGGTTACTGCCTCCGCTAGAAAGCCAGTATTTAGTACGAGAGTTTTGCAAGGTACTACACTGGATTAGAAACACGAACCATAAGGACATGCATTTTGTTCAACTGGATCATTGTTTACAATGACGTCCTGGTAATAAAGACAAAGGGAAATTTCTTCATGTAGTGCAGACTTATATCAATTCCCTGGCAGCAGATTGAGCTGAGGGTCATGACCTGTGTACCATTCTTCAATTCCATTAATGAAGAAAGCCATGCCTGTGACACTGTTTAACCTCAGGGAAATCAATGCAAGCCTGCGCCACTTTGCAAATTAATTTATTTCACCTCCCCCAACTTACTTTTATACAGCAGTTTCAACATAAAGAAAAAAATGTCTCAAAGGATTTATACAGGAATCAAATCCGTCAGCATCAGTTAGGATGAAAACTCAGGATCTAGTCTCGTCTGATGCAAGGTATCCATCAAAAATTTTAACCTTTTCTTATTTCAGAATCGCAACTTTATCTCCACTCAAACAGTCAAACGGGGGACAGAAGAAAAATGAATAGAACTGTTTGTCAAACACATGAAGGTCAGTACAACTTGCAGGCCTCCATGGAAGGACTGTGCAGATTCTTTTACATTACTGATTTATAAATGTCTCAGAAAGACATAATCTGCTAAAACAAAACAGCCAGAGAATTGCACGGAAATGCATAGCAGAAATGATCAAACACGTTTCAACATCTAACAACTGCTTCAGATACAAAGAAAACAAGAAATCAAAGTACGGCAACCTTTAACCTCTCAATAATATCCAGAAAAATGTGTCAAAGGATATAATTTAAACAAATAAGTGAACACACAGAGGTGAAAGTGCTGATAACGTGCTTTTATAGTTCGCCTTAATCTCTGAAAACAATTGGGAGATACAAATCTGGTGGCTCATACAGTGTTGGGAATCAAGATGAAAGAATCTATTGGAGACATGAGTGTTTTAACTAGAATTTCAAAGAAAAATACCATTTGCAATCTGTTAAGGTATAACATAACACAATTATACCAAATATTTTTCCTAACGATAAAATCTTCTATTTCCCTTTCATAAAATAATGAATCATAACTGGGCACAAATGCTGATTTGATTTGAGAACTGGGAGTGCAAAGAAAACAACAAATTATTTGCCAGAGAGGTCACCTTGGCGAGCTGGAATCCTCGGTTTGAAATGGTACAATGGCATAGAATGTTGTTATTTCCACAATCTGCAGAAAGGAGCTGGAAAACTGCCACCGTCATTTCATCCTCACTTTTCCATTGTTAGGTTTGTCAGTGCTCTCCCTTCCCATTTTGTTTTCTCTTGCTGGCTTAATGAGCTAACCACTCTGTAGATGTTCTAAGCCCCTTACCAAAATTCCCCAGACAGTTGCTCCCAATACAAAACAGAGAGTTGGGATGAGAGGGTTCTTTTCAAGATGTAATTTGTGGAGTGCGGAAAAGGACCAGTGCTGGGACCACAACTATTGAAAATACATATTAATGACTTGGATGAGCAAAGTGAAGGCATTATAGCCAAGTTTGCAGATGACAGAAATAGGTGGGAAGGTGAGCAGTGATGATGCACAGAGTCTGCGAATGAATACAGACAGATTAAAAGAATAGGCAAAAATTGGAACATAAAGTGGGAAAACATGAGGCCATGCATGTTGGTAGTGTGACACTGTAAACTTCAGAGCTTTAGAAACTGTTCGCTGATTGAAAGCTTCAGCAACAACTCTTACTGTTTCATGAGGTAAAAGGACAAACTGTGAGAAATGACTTAAAAGCAATATGCCAATGAAATATCCCCGGGAAAAGAAGGAGTCAAAACTACATAGGCAGAGTGTTTTAACAACTGCTCGAAAACTGGCTGCCTTATGCCGGAAGGACAAATGACTGCCCTGCAGAAGCATTTAAGGAATTAACGACAGGGCAAGGCTGTGTTTCAAACAGACTGCTAACTCTGAACGTGACGAGGAGCAGAGGAGCTCCATCGCATTTCCAGGATGGACTTGGGTGGATAAAATCATAAGTCACACGACATCAGGTTATCGTCCAACAGGTAAATATAAAGTCTAAATGCTTTCGGAGAGCTGCTCCTTTGTCAGGCGAAGAGACTTCACTTGACAAAGGAGCAGTGCTACAAAAGCTTGTGATTTCAAATAAACCTGTTGGACTATAAAAACCAAAAGACCTGCTGACGCTGTAAATTAGGAACAAAAACAAAGTTGCTGGAAAAGCTCAGCAGGTCTGGCAGCAACTGCGAAGAAAAAAACAGAGCTAATGTTTCGGGTCTGTTCTGAGGATGGGTCACCGGACCCGAAACGTTAACTCTGTTTTTTCCTTCGCAGATGCTGCCAGACCTGCTGAACTTTTCCAGCAACTTTGTTTTTGTTCCTGTTGGACTATGACGTGGTGTCGCGTGACTTCTGACTTTGTCCACATTTCTAAGCAGTGCTTTCCAGTCCCTAACTACTCACTGGGTGAAAAAGCTTTTACCCACACTTGCTTCTTTTGCAAATCACTTTACTCTGTGTCATCTCAACCTTGATAAGTTTATGAGCAGGAAAGGTTTCTGTCTATCTATGTTAACCAACCTCCTTATAATTTTGAAAACATTTATTAGATCGCCTCTTAGACTTCTCCTCTCTAAGAAGTTACAACCTCTCAAACCTATTGCATTAACTGAGGTCTCCCATCCCCGGAACCATTCCTGTAAACCTCTTCTGCACTCTTTCCAATATGCTGACATCCAAGGACTAAAGACTATACTCCAGCTAACATCATACACAATTTCAACATCACCTCTTTACTCTTGTGCGACATACCCTTGTTAATAATGCCGAAGATACAGTATGCTTTGTTAACTGCTCTCTCTGCTTGTCCTGCCATCTTCATTGATTTGTGCACATATATACACAGGTCCCATTGCTCAGTCCTTTGAATACAGAAGTTGGGAAGCCATGTTGAGGTCGTACAGGACACTGGTGAGGCCTGTGCTGCAGTACTGTATTCAGTTCTGGTCACTCAGTTATGGGAAGGATATTATTAAGTTGGAGAGGGTTCAGACGCAATTTACCAGGACGTTGCCAGGTATGGAAGGTTTGAGTTATAAAGAAAGGCTGGATAGGCTTGGACTTTTTTCACAGAAGCGTGGCAGGGTGATCTTATATAAGTTTATAAAATAATGAGGGGTACAGATAGGGTTAATGATAGTTGTCTATTCCCTAGTTAGGTTAAGGAGTCAGACAGCATGGAAACAGACCCTTCGGTCCAACCAGTCCATGCTGACCACAATCCCAAACTAAACTAGTCCCACCTGCTTTTGAGGTGAGAGGAGAAAGATTTAAAAAAAGACAGAGAGGGGCAACTTTTTTACACAGAGGGTGGTTCGTGTGTAGAATTAACTTCCTGAGGAAGTGGTGGATGTGGGTACAATTACAACATTTAAAAGTACATGAATAGGAAAGGTTTGGAAGGATATGGGCCAGGAACAGGCAGGTGGGACTAGTTTAGTTTGGGATTATGGTCGGCATGGACTGGTTGGACTGAAAGGTCTGTTTCTGTGCTTATTATGTCCTATGACTCCATGTGCTTTCTATGGAAATCTATCACCTCAAGCCTCTCTGCATTGAACTTCATCCGCCACCTGTCTTCCCACTACACAACTCGCCTTTTTGAAAGTCTACATCGGTCTCTTCACAATGCTTCCAATCCACAAACTTTCAAACTGTCCGCTGCCTGTCAAGATCCAGGCCAGTGATTTTCAGTTCGAATTGTGTTTTTCCCTTCTTTGCTTACCATCACAGGTGAAATCCTGAACTGCCACATCCTGGATCGGGATCTCCTTGAGGAAGAATGGCTTCTGACAGCGTGGGTTCCCACTGACGACCCTTCTCTTTCTCAGCCACCGCCCCAACCAGGCCACGTGACAGTTACAGTTGAAGGGATTGGCCAGAAGGTTGCTATGAAGATTGGAGAAAGCATTCATACAACCTTGTCAATTATAATGCCTTCACACGGTCAATCTACCGTTCATATAAAAATGAGCAAGGACCCTACAAAAAGCACTTTGAAGTAAGTGAATCTTCTCACTGATAATGTTGACTTTGATCCATTGAATGCATCATGGCTCCACCTTTTGGGTTTTTTTTAGAACTAAGCGATGCATGTTAAAATATACAGGTATTTCATTTAAGACTGAGATGAGGAGACATCTTTTGCTCAGAGGATCAGTTAGTCTGTGGAGTTCTCTACCCTAGGAAAAAGTGGAGGTCGGGTCATTGAATATTTTTAAGGCTAAGCTCGAAGGATCAACAAGATGAGCCAGTGGAGTTCAGACCGCATTCAGATCCATGATGCTCTTACGGGATGGTGAACCAGGCTAGAAGGGGCATAAAGTGAAACTCCTACTGCCAATTCACATATTCTCGTGAGATATATCTTTGTACTCGTTGCTCAAGTGAAGAATGCATTTCCAGAGCTGCCTCTGACTGAATCTTTCAAACATGCAACCTCTTCCAATGAAAGGATAAGGGCACAGAGGCCTGGAAGAGCCATCACGTCCCAAGTTCCCTTCAGGATATTTTGTAATCAATCTTTTCAGAGATACCATTACACACCTCTGGAGCAGGTGGGACTTGAACCCAGGCTTCCTGGCCTGGGAAGTAGGGATATTACCACTGCACTGCCAGAACCCTTTTGCATGTGCCCTTCTAAGGCATACGCCATCCTGACTTTTCCAACTACAGCACAGTTTCTTCACTGTCACCTGGGTCAAGATCGTAGAACTCCCTCCCTAACAGCACTACACCTCACGAACTGTAATGGTTCAAGAAAGCACCTTGTCCAGGGTAATTACAGACAGGCAACAAATGCTGATCTGGTCAGCAACACTTTCATAACACAAATGAATACTACTAAAAGATCCTTCCGCAGAGAAATAAATTTGCAATGTGCACATGGAAAGAATTTTCTCTGCTGATCTAGAAAAGTAAAACCATAGAAGTTATTATAAGTACATCGATTGCCTTTTTACGTCTTTTTCACAGTGAAAACTTTAGCATGTGAGAGTAATAATTTGGGTACCTGGATATCAATACAACCACTACATCTTCAAGTTCCATCTTATATTTATGGTTTCTGGTTCTGGACTCTCCCACAAGTGGAAAAATCTTCCCTAAATCTACCCTACCAAACTTTTAACATAGAGAACCTCAGACTAAGAGTCAGCCTTAACTTAGGGCTTGCTAATTATGTATTCAAGTCCTGTAGTCCACAGTTAAAATTGAATGACCTGTACAGGTACGGCTGGAAATGATAGGCTAGAAGGGAGGTAGATTCATGATGCAAGCAAAGGCTAAACTCAACAGTAAGTGATAGAACCGGGAGTGAGCGAATTGATCCAGATTTCAGCCAATGGGTGTAAATCTTCAATGAAATGCTGAGATAAAAGCAGGGTAGTTCTCTGTCTACTTACATGGTTGAGAGAGAATGGAGGGTATTGAAAGCTCCAGGGGTGATGGTGGTGACCCGGTTATCATACAGTGACAGCAGCCGGACAGAGCTAAGGCCAGTGAACGTGTCATTGTTGACACAGCTGATCAGGTTATTCCGCAGCATTCTACAACACAGTCAGGAGAAAGAAAAGGGAACATTTCAGCTCCTGATAATCACATCAACATCATTTCTCTTTCAAAGATTTGGGACAAAACATTCATAAAATCACCACAGTGTGGAAGCTGGACATTCGGCCCACACCGACCCTCCAAAGACCATGCCACCCAGACTCCCCTCCCCTACCGTATCCCTGTAGCCCTTGATTTTCCACAGCTAATCCACCCAGCCTGCACATCCCTCGATACCATGGGGCAATTTAGCATGGCCAATCCACCTAACCTGCTGATCTTTGGACTGTGGGAGGAAACCGGAGCAACCGGAGGAAACCCACGCAGACACGGGGAGAATGTGCAAACTCCACACAGACAGTCACCCAAAGGTGGAATTGAACCCAGATCCCTGTCGCAGTGAGGGAGCAGTTCTTTGTTTATTTTAGAAATATACTTGATTCATAAAAAATATCCATGTAGATGTACAGTCACAAATGTAGTTTGATTCTGTACAGTAGAAACAAACAAACATCGGAGCTTGACTCTATCCAAACAAACCAATGGCATCTCTTTCATGTACAAGACTATGTTTACACGCATTTGAGGCACAAGGAGGGTCTGATGACTGGACGGACCCCCATTTAACTTCAGCGGAGAGACCTCAGACAGTGGTCTTTCTCTCCATTGCGCCACGGCAGCACCCGTCCCAACATTGAGGGCGTCCCTCAGCATGTAGTCCTGGACCTTGCTAACCACTGAGTCACTGTGTGCTGCCCCATTACTGGAAAAGAGTTGGTGAGGACATTGCAGCATCCATCTAGTCAAGCCCACTGATACTCAAAATGATGATCAGAAAAAGTTGTCAACCACTGAAAGAAGTCTGGTTCTTCCCTTGGTCAAAATTGAGAGATTCCACTGATTCAGATACCCTCTTTAAATTGTGTCCAGTTTCTTAGGCACACAGACACAATTTTAAAGATCTTTAGTTTAGAAACAATTTACTAAGAATCCAATGGTGCACAACCAAGGACACTATTAACCAGTGTTGCGCTTTTTTTTAATATAAAATTGTTTTCACTGATCTTAGATTTCTCACAGGCAGCAGACCGCAAACTTATTTAAAAATACTTTTATGTTGATGATAAACACATCGTCAGCTGTATTAATGAAACCACATAAGCTGACCACTCTTAAAACATAAGCAGGCTGATTTTTGAATGGAGAAAAAAAATGAACAGTTCTTACACTGTCTGATTGCATTGGTCCATTAAATGTATAATATTAAATAAAAACCAAAAGAACTGTGGATGCTGAAACAAAAACAGAAATTGCTGGAAAAACTTAGCAGGTCTAGCAATCAGAGTTAATGTTTCAGGTCTGGTAACTGCTGGTGGCCAGTAAGAGTCATTTAGACTTGAAACATTAGCTTGTTCTCGCTCCATTGATGCTGCCTGACCCACTGTGATCTCCAGCATTTGTTGTTTTCAGTACAGATTCCAGCATCTGCAATAATTTACTCCGACCTATTAGTTATGAAAACGTTGGTTTTAATGTAGAAGAAAGGGCAGGGGCGAGGATAAAGAGTAAATGATAGGTGGAGACAGAGAGAAAGAGAGAAAGGAACAGAAACTGAAACAACTGCAGACACTGTAAATCAGAAACAAAAACAGAAATTGATGGAAAAGCTCAGCAGGTGTGGCAGCATCTGTGGAGAGAAATCAGAGTTAACGTTTCGTGTCAAGTGACCTTTCCCCAGAACCTCGCCACAGATGCTGCCAGACCTGCTGAGTTTATCCAACACTTTCTGCTTTTGCTTGTGAGAGAGAACAGTTGGACAGACAAAGGAGTGGATGATGATCAGCCTGGGAGAATGAATAATAATCACCAATGGGGACTATTAGTGGCTAACAATGGGTTGTATGTAATAGCAGGCCATGGGATAACAAGGTCTGGTGTGTGGGGGTTGGGGAAAGGACATGGGAGAAGGTGCCCTAAGCCCTAAAATTGTTGGAATCAATGTAAATATTTTATGTTTTTTATTATGCAAATGTTTTAATCAGAATTTTGAGTAAAGACCTATCTAGCATACTTTCCATAATATGTTGGGTGGAATATTCTATCCAAAGTTGCAACTATATCTGGCTACTTTCCATCAGTAACACCATCTGTGATCCACTGGTATAGTTTATGTTGATGTACACTAAAAATCAAAAGTAAGCTGTTTGAGGAACAGTTTAAAATTAGAAATCCAACAAACTGGAGGCTTTTGGTATATAAAACAGATTTGCTCTGACAGATGTCCTGATACCAGGCACTCTCCAGATACTGCAGCTTAACAATGCTCTGTACTTACAGCGTCTTAAGTCCAGAGAGACCAGCAAACATTCGGCTATGGACCATTTCCAGTTCATTTCCAGTCAGCAATAATTCCAAGACTCCTGAAGCCCCTTCGAATGCTCCCTCCCGAATATCTCTGACCTTGTTGTTGCTCAAGTTTCTAATGAGAGACGGTGAAAAATATTAACTCCTGAAGAAAGTATGACAACGATTAATATAGGCAAATTATACGCCATTCCTCTTTCCAAATGCATTTTCAGTGTGGGTGTCCAACATAAATAGGTTTTATGATTCGCCTTGCACAGAATTGGAAAATTAAAATGTTCCATGGAAACAGTCGCAAGTAAGATGCTGATGAAAAATGGACATGTCTAAAACCCATTTCCTAAACTCTCCACACCGTTAAAATACATTTTTGATCAAAATTCAGGCCTCTTTTATATTCTAATTTAATGTATGTTGTTAATGGGGTCGGTGGCACTGAAATTTAACACTGTCTGTGCACACTGTTTTATTAGGTATGCAGTCTGGCTTCCAATTCAGTTCATGCAGATGGAATGAAGCTTTCTCGTCAGATGGCTATTAAGGGTCCACGGTGAAATGAATTTGGGCAGTCTCTTTGTACAGTTCCCAGAGGAAACAAGTCCAGCACACAAGTCTGACTGCAATTCAGAACTAATTGGGCAATACACCTTGGGATATGTGCAAGGCTAGATGGTGTAGGAAATGGAAGTGTCACATTGATGCATGTTGGGAATGTTTGTCAAGCATGTCACTGAGCAATGTAAAGGGAACTGTGAACTCTACCTAACATTGGCTATGCTGGAAGGGAAAGCAGTTAACATAGACTAAGATATTTCATTTCTAAGCTGATGACTCCTCACACACACACATAAACACAATGTCAGTGGATCTACACAAGAACAGAGGTGGACATAATGATGTGCATCCACACAAAGACACACACAAGGTATCTTGGTAGGTTAATACAAAAGGTAAAAGTGTCAGAATTGTGTAGAAGGATATTACTTAGAGAAGCTCAGTTGGTGCAATCATAATGTTTAGCTCTTATTACATTAGGGAATTTACCAATGGATCAGACGAGTTAAGATTCGATTAGAAAGTAAGTTTTGAAATGAGATGCCTGTTATTATAGAGCCAGGAACCCACAGGCTTTCCAAATTGAATCTCAGTAATTGGAAAATCCACTTATAATCTACAAAACAAGATTGCAAAGCTTAATCACATTTCTCTGTGCCCTTTCATTGATAAGCCTTGCAGTTGTGGGGAATGATACACGGTGTTACTCTGGGTGTACCGACACAATATGAACTGCAGTGATTGAGGGAGGTAGCTCACTGGCCACTTAGACATGGGCAATAAATGTTTTCCATGCCATTGATACCCACATTTTGGGAAAGTGTAAATAAATCTATAACCACACTAATGACAATTGAGGCATAACGCACATATCACGGAATGGGTCCTTCTCAAATATCTTCCAAACCTTTCCTGACTCATACTGGTACAGTTCGAATGGACTAAAGAATTTCACATTTAGGCCCAGGCTTCACGCTACTGGGAGATGACAAATGGATGGCAAGATGAGGACTTGCAGTTTGTGAAGCAGCAAAGTTTGTTCGAAGCAAAGATTCCACAACAGTCGCCCCAAACAGCCTCTTTCTTATTCTGCGATAAAAACAGCCTTTGTAATTGCAAAAAATCCACAAGAGGCCAGTATCCTGTCACGAAACCAGTCACCTGGAGAGTCCTTGACACTGATCCAGCTCGCTCACAGCCAGCTGTCGGAATGAATAGAAACCCCCGAAACACTGTGGAGCTGGAGGAACAGAGCAGGTGGGACCGCATCAGAGAAGAGGGAAAGTCGACGTTTCTGGTCAGGACCCATCTTCAGAGCTTTGATGCTGCCTGGCCTGCTGTGTTCCTCCAGCTCCACACTGTGTTGACTCTGGCTCCAGCAGTTCTTGCTATCTCCGAGAACCCCCGACACCCCTGTTTATATCTGTCAGCCAGGGATCCCTGATTGGACCAGGTTAACAGCCCCAAGCAGGGAACTCAGATTCTATGGGGTCCACCTGGCTGACCTCGATATGATCACTACAGCATCCTTCCATGATGCAGGCAGACAGCACTCTTGAAAACTTGGTCCCTTGCCTTTTAATACACGTGGACTGTGGGAGTATGGAGGAATCTAACTTGCTCAGGAACCCAACGGCAAAATCTTGCCCACCATTGCATTAGGGTCACAAATGAACCGGTCAAGTCAGAATATTGGCTCGGAGTTGGTCTGAACTTGAAGATCTTTTCCTTCCTGCCTCTAAAACCATCCATCAGGCTCCCTAAACACCTGCTTTTTGATTGCCTGTTTAGTTTTTCCAGGTGCAGGTTATGAAGTTGGTGAAAGGACAGAACCTCCTCTCTGAACTTCACAAATTTCATCTGGAAGAAATAAACAGGCAACTGAGTGAGGCAGTGCTGCACCGTGCACTTCTGACACTAATGCGAGGACTAATAATGCTGATATTTTGATGGCGATCGCAGAGTGTCCAATTGTGCTGCAAACCTGTTGGGGCCAGCATAGAAAAGGCCCAGGGTACAGGAAATCGAGCAGGGAGGTGGGTTAAGAAAAACACCGTGCAGGGACAACATGGGCAAGATGAGGTAAAGGCATGCTGAGCCAAGACAGCAGAAAGGGGCCAGGAATCAAACTGTGCCAGTGTCGTCGGGGAAAATGTAGGATAACAAACTGACTGAATGGCTAAAATGCCAAAAATAACAAAGCAGTTCAGGAGCTGCAGAATTGCTCCAGCAGTCAGGGTAATGTACAGTCAGAAGTCACATGACACCAGGTTATAGTCCAACAGGTTTATCTGAAATCACAAGCTTTCGGAGCCCTGATCCTTTGCCACCTGACGATATTGTAATTGTACCCACTTCCACTGGCAGCTCGGTACATACCACACCACCCTCTGTGTGAAAAAGATGCCTCTCGATGCATTTTAAATCCTTTCTCTCTCACCTTAAAGCCTTTTAGTTCCCTCTACCACGGGAAAAAGAGATAGCTCCTCGTGACTTTATAAACCTCTGTGAGGTCATCCCTCAGCCTCCAAAGCCCCAGGGGAAGAAAGCCTATTCAGTCTCTCCTTGTAACTCTATGTCATTCTTTGAGAGGCTGGCCATAGATTAATCATCCTTAACTTATTCTCTTGCAATAATTACAAAACAAAAGTCAATCTATTTTTCCTCAGAATCCTGGGAACAATTCGAAAGTAAAGAGATGGTGCTTTCTGAAGCCTTGACAATAAGTAACTGGCAACAGTGAAGGGTGGAGGTTTTGGGATGTAATGGGCAGCATCTCAGTTTCTGTGTCCAAAACTCTGGGTTCAGGTCCCACTTCAGCACTTGGTGGTGAAGGAAGGAGCTCTCATAACACAGCCAAACAGATCGAATGTCAACTTACAAAATCTGGTGAACACGCACCAATGGCAGATAGTAAGGCTAGAGCCAAAGAAATTCCTGGTCAGTCACGCAGAAGATAATAGCGAATGACCGCAGCACCTTGCTAAACAGAACCATGGACCAACACAGAAGGCTATGGTGGGTAATGTTCTTTTAGGGTGCTCTATTTCAAGAGACAGAAAAATGAATATCCATTTCGGGGTTGAGGACTCATTAATTTGGATCTGCCACATGAGTGGCCCATTGTCAGTATGTGTTGGACAGGTCAATGCTGCTGAAGCGCCATCAATCTCAAGCTATTCCAAGCGTTTCTGTCTTTATGTTGACTCCGTTCAGTAGTTTCCCAGCCTCTTCCTCCAACAGTGAAAGAATCAGAGTGAAACTCACTGGTTTCTCAGGTACCTGGAACACATTGTCACACAATCATTACATCGCATGTGCACTGTCTGCTAATTTCCAATTTACATGGTTGATGCGCAGCACGATGGCTCAGAGCTTAGCGCTGCTGCCTCACAGCACCAGGGACCTGGGTTCGATTCCACCCTCAGGCAACTGTGCGGAGTCTGCACATTCTCCTTGTGTCTGTGTGGGTTTCCTCTGGGTGCTCTGGTTTCCTCCCACACACGAGCAGGTTAGGGTGGATTGGCCATGCTAAATTGCCCATAGTGCCCAGGGATGTGCAAGTTAGGGTAGATTGCCATGTGAAATTGCCCATAGTATCCAGGGACTTGAAGGTTGGTTGGACTGGCTATGCTAAATTGCCTATAGTGTCCAGGGACATGCAGGCTAGGTTGGTTGGTGATGGGAAATGCAGGGATATGGGGACTGAGTAAGGATTTGAGTCTGAGTAGGATGCTCTTTGGGGAGTCAGTGTTGACTCAATGGGCCAAATGGCCTGCTTTCACGCAGTGGCGATTCTATGATTCAAAGGGGAAGAGAAGAACCCAACCCGTGCCCTGCTACTTGAAGTGCAGCAGATACTGACCCTGAAACTCTTTAGCCTATGCTTGGGATGCACAGAGCATTGTAAGTGAGAAGAAACTTTGTTCTAGCAATTGAAGTGTTTGACTCTTTCGAGAACTTCTAGAACTGTACCATGGAAAAAGAGTTCTGGCAGGTCCTAGAAACAGGAACTGAAGAAAAATGAGGTGAAAAAGTCCTTATGGATCACCCAGATTTTATTTTCCTCCAGGTTGACTGGGTGTGTGTCCATTTGGAGAGTGTTTCAAGGAACAGGCAGTAGTCCTTGCTCTGATACCCTTAAGACTGAAGCATTTGAGAGATGTAGTCAATAAGGACAAGAATGTGATGGATGCTCTTTGCGGCAGGTTAGCAAGATAAGTCTGGAGTAATGACTGAAGAAATTGGAGGCGGAGGCTCCTAGCCTTCTCAATACCCTTATCCATGTGGATTACAGGCTCCAATTCTACTGTGAGGGACCTGTCAAAGAGAAGGGTTGACCTTGGGTGATGTTAAACCAGTGCCAATGACCTGAGCTCAGAAATTCAGGCAGTGTCATGTCATTTCACTGTCAGGCAGAGTAGACTTTGGATGCCCTCCATTACAAAGTCTTAAGGCAGAGTAAAAAGTGGAGTTTGGGAAAATTCACTTGAGTTCTTCTCAGGTCTATTTGGCTCAAAGAATCATTGACCAATCATCCTGCAGATATCTGGCATTCTCAGTCAACAGTTATAGCTGACATCCTCCAGGTTACACACCAGTCTCCTCTGGTAGAATCCATGCGCAAATCAACATCAATGGGAGAGCTGCAATAAGCAGACAGATGAAAAGAAATGGAGCCTGTGGCCCTAATGGTGTTCCAAGTGAGGTCTTCAAACAGGCCACCCTTTGTTTACATCAAGACTTGGTGCAGATCTGGGAGCAAAATAAACTCTCATCTACTTGAAGAATGTGAGTATTGTAACCATGTTCAAGAAGGGAGATAAAACATTATGTGGAATCTCTCGAGGTGTTTCCCTGTTGTGCACAGCAGGGGCAGTCCTGACATTCATTCTGCTGAGACACCTACTTCCTGTGGCTTAGTGAACCTGCCCAGAGACACAATGCATGGCTTTAGATTTCCAGAAGAACATCTGACATGGTCTTTGTCACCAGGCAAACTCCAAGAAAAACTTTGGGAAAAACACCAGGGATTCTTCATCAACTTGACCACAGGATCTGATTCAGCAAATCGTAAGGATCTGTGCATTGTCCAGCAAAGATTTCAATGCCCAAAAAACTTCAGCACAATACTACAAGTGCTTCGCAATGACAGGACTGTAATCGTCTTGAGAGGGTGATTTGAAAGAGATGTTTTCATAAGTCAGACACGTACCAAGCAAGAGTTGTGAGAGTTCCCATGTTACTTATGATCTACATGGCAATGGCTATTCACCTCATCAAAGATCAAATGTCTCTGGGGTGAGGATTAGTACTGACTAGAGGGATAATTCTTTAAGCCCTCAGTCTCTTTTGCGTCAAAACAAGACTGACCACAAGAAATATACATGACCAGTGGATGACTGCGATGTTATTGTTACGCTGCGCCAGATTTCTCAGCCATTTTCCATCAACGGGTCAGCCAAATGATCCACCTCTTGTATTGTTGAAGGAATGACTATGGAAATGATGAAAACTTTGCAAACTTTGGAGGCAACATTGTTCAAAAGGCCATGATTGACAAGGAGATCAAACACCATCAGCTGACACCAGCTCAGCCTTCTTCAATCTATGGAGGGAGTGTCTGACAAAAAAGACCTCCGGTAGTCAACAAAAATTCTAGTATACCAAACAGTCAACACCATCCTACTCCTGTAGCGCAGTGAGACTGCATTGTCTATCAGTGACACATGAGAAACTATATCAACATCCAATTCTCCAGATTCAATAGGAGGACCATGAAATAAATGCTGGTATCCATTCCGAAGCCAGTTCCTCTAGTATTCAGGTAAGGTTCCATGAAATCACTCTAGATGAGCTGGACGGTGCGCCCAGATAGCCAAAATCCATATTCCCTGCCAAGCGCTGCTTCCAGGAGCCAACACTCCAGGCTAGGACAAAGAAATACTACAAAGACACACTGAAGCTCTGCTGGAAGCATTTGCAAAATGACACAGAGGAGCTCACTCCCAGTCGTTCAAGACAACGGTAACTTATCCATCCAGCTACATGATGTTTCTAATCCAAATCCCTTAATAGTGAGGTAGAATTGCAGCACAGAAGGAAAGAAAACTAATCCTGCGTTCCGGATTTCACTGTCTCGTGAGACATCCTGTCCATGTTCGGAAAGATTTGATGGTCGGGCATGCAGACCAATGGCAGACATTCACCAACCCTGAACAAACACCATGCTCGATTCAAGGCACAGCCATTGACAAACCCATCAATTCAGTCATTCAACGGACACTAATCCTCAGAATTAATAATTTGGCTCAGTTTCAAAGTATCAGATTGCGTCTTAAACTCAAAGGAAACTGGTACATTGATTCAATCATCTGTGTTCCTTTGAACAAATTTAACTGGCCTCTTTTATTGGGAAGATTTGCATGTTGGACATGATTTGCATGATGTACAAACCCAGATGGCCAGATTGCATTTGTAACATCTGTTTATTGTAGCTAATTGTATACATATATGCTGAACTTGTTTGGGAGTTTATGAAACAAGGATTAGTACATGGGAACAAAAACAGGGAGCTTAACAACAGAGGAAGTTTTCAGATGAGGTTTGATCTAAAAATCAAAGCCTGGTTGAGTACAAAGAGAAATGGAGCTCCCTGCACTGTAACAGAGTGCTGTGATTTGTTTATCTAACGGATAATTGAATAGAGTTGGAAGCCAGTTTTCCAAACAATAACTGACCCATTACCGATATTCTGACAAGGTTTTTTGATGTTCTTCTCCTACTTGTCAATTCTTAGGTTTCCTGGTGTGGTTTATTTGTAAATAAACATGAGGGTAAACTACATGGGATTATGAGGATATGCAAGGATTCCTTGCAGTTTTCTGTGCTCTTCTCTCAAAGTTAATGCGGATTTAGCAGGGGAAAACCCCCATCCTTCATCTGAACAACACCGTTACATTTCTCAGAGATAGTAGGAACTGCCGATGCTGGAGAATCTGAGATGACAGGGTGTAGAGCTGGATAAACACAGCAGGCCAAGCAGCATCAGAGGAGCAGGAAAGCTGACGTTTTGAGTCTGGACCCTTCTTCAGAAAGAAGGAGGCTCTGAAATAAATAGAGAGAGTGAGGCGGTGATAGAGGTAGACAGAGGAGCAGATAGGTGGAGAGAAGTCGGACAGGTCAAGGAGGTGGGGATGGAGCCAGTAAAGGTGAGTGTAGGTAGGGAGTTGGGATGAGGATTGGTCAGTGAGGAGGTAGGGAGTTGGGATGAGGATTGGTCAGTGAGGAGGGAGGGGCGGGTAGGTGGGAGAGAAGACGGACAGGTCAAGGAGGCGGGGATGAGGCTAGTAGGTAGGAAGTGGGGGTGGCGGGTTGGTCAGTGAGGTGGGAGGAGCAGATCGGTGGGAGAAAAGATGGACAGGTCAAGGAGGCAGGGACGAGATGGACTGGTCTTGGGATGAGGTCAGAGGTGGAGAGATTTTGAAGCTTGTAAAGTCCACATTGAGACCATTGGGCTGCAGGGTTCTCAGGCGGAATAGGAGGTGCTGTTCCTCCAGCCTTCGGGTGGCATCATTGTGGCACTGGAGGAGGCTCAGGATGGACATGTCATCCAAGGAGTGGAAGGGGGAATTGAAGTGGTTCGCAACTGGAAGGTGTTGTCGTTCGTCATATATCATCATATATCAACATCTAGGATTTCAAAGGGGACCCGGCAGGAGGTGCAGACAATTGTTTTTTCAATTTTAGTGGTGGGGATAGAATTGGATAATTGTGAGTTTCTGAGGCATTTCTGCGGAGATGGCCTGTCAGAGTTTCCAGATTATTGAGGGGTATAGCTCCCATAGGAACTAATCATAGACAGCTCAGAAAAAAGCCACGACCACAACAGTGTCAATGAGAACATAGAAGGCTGTTAAGAATGCTCCCATCTGCCTACTCATTGAACAGTGCAGCTTCAGTGCGTTCCTCTATCTTCTCCAGAGGGCTTTTGTCTTCACAGAACTTTACAATGTTTGAGGTGAGTGCAGATCAGTGAAATTGAATGATGGGTCATGTTCAAAGACCAAATTGGACTGCTAAAGAACCCTGGGGGGCCAGATCACTCGCATGGTCATAGGCAGGAGACTGAGAGAAGTGAATAAACAGACACAAGTCGATCATTCCCAGGCAAATGAAATAGTTTGCCCTTCTTGATATTGTTCCACCTCAGCAATTAATCTGAACAACTTAATTGGGCAAGAGTCAAAATGAAGTGAGTTTCCTCTTGGTAGGTTAAGCTTTTGCTGTTAAGTTCTCAGAACCTTGTAGGCAGGTTGAACTTCCAAATCTTTACCTGTTCTGCATTTATTAGCAGGTCATGAATACTGATTAATACTGTAGCCCACCAGAATGATGTTGACAAGGACAGTTTTGCTAGCCAAAACCAAAACACACATCCGTTCGCACATAAGAGGGATGAACATGGGATGGTAGATTGATTCCTCCAAGTTCCAAAGAGCAAATCCATCTTCTGTTCCTTGGCTCCATCACAATCAAACCATTTCTTTGTGCATCTGATAGAGATGTCTGGCACCAAACTTCTGGTGTTGTAGTGCTGTGCTGTGGCAACTTTCCAACACTAACGACCACGCAGAGGAGCATGAAGCATTCAGTAGTTAGTGGCTACTATCTTGGCAGAGTACAGCAGATCTTTCATCCTCTTGTGACAATGGAGCTACATTCTTTTGTGCTACACATGGACACTGAACTCTGCAGCCACCTTTATTCTGGCTGCAGTCAGCAGCATCTCTAAGGAATCATAAAATCCCTACAGTGTGGAAAGAGGCCATTTGGCCCATCGAAGGACATCCAACCCAGACCCAGCTCCCCCATCCTATCTACATAACCCTGTATTTCCCATGGCTAACCCACCCAGCCTGTACATCCTGGACACTATGGAGACAATTTAGCACGGCCAGTCCACCCGACCTGCACATCTTTGGACTGTGGGAGGAACCCGCAGGAAACCCACACAGACACGGGGAGAACGTCCACACAGACAGTCGCACAAGGTGGATTTGAACCCGGGTGCCTGGTGCTGTGAGGCGACCGTGCTAACCGCTGTACCACTATGCTGCACCTCCCTTCTCTCTGGGGCAGGTTTCAGGAGAACCTATAAGCTGGCATCACTGAGGCATGGCACTGCTTTTGCGCCCGGTCTCTGATATCTCCAGGGGTGGGAGTGGCTGATGAGCAGAGGTCGAGTGATTGCAGAGAGTGATGTGGTGTCCAGGTGCCTTTTAAACATGGTGCCCAGAAGCTTTTTGCTGGGTCTGTACCCACTGCGTACAAAATTTGGCAGTTTCTACACTCATGATGAGTAGGGAAGGATGTAATTGCGCAGGGAAACTCTGCACTGCACTTGAGCGCAGGAAACTTTCCACTTTTCACTAACATCCTGACATACAGACACACAAGAGAAAATTCCGCTCACAGTAACCGGGCACAGAATAAATCAGCACTTCCTTCTTTCTCACACTGCCACTTTGAGAATTTCTCTGACAGACAGACCATGCACTCAAAACCAAAATGTTGTAGACGCTGGACATCTGAAGCAAAAATAAAAGGTGCTGGAAATAATCAGCGTTGACCAAGTGAAGCAGGGGAGGTGACGGCCTAGTGGTATTATCGCTGGACTGTTAATCCAGAGACTGAGATAATGCTCTGGGGACCTGGGTTCAAATCCTGCCGCAGCAGATGGTGGAATTTGAGTTCAATAAACACCTGGAATTAACAATCTAATGATGACCATGAATCCACTACCACTTGTTGGGGGAAAAACCCATCTGGTTCACTAATGCCCTTTAGGGAAGGAAAATGCCATCCTTCCCTGCTGTGGCCTACAGGTGACTCCAGACCCACAGCAATGTGGTTGACTCTTAACTGCCCTCTGGGCAGTTAGGGATGGGCAATAAAATGCTGCTGTAGTCAGCAATGCCCTCATCCTGTGAATGAATAAAGGAAAAAAAAAACATTTTGGATGGATGAACTCTCACAGTAATGCCTAATGTTTGATAAACTCACATTTTACGCAGGTTCGGTAGCTTCTTAAAGATACCTGTTGCCTCCAAGACAGTTAATTCATTGTCATTCAATCGCCTGAATCACAAGAAAAAGAGATTATTGAAAGTGGGGGAGGTTAACATTTGATATACTAGAACTGTGAAGAAAACTCCAACAGAGAAAAGCACGTTTTTTTAAATAAAAAGGCCTTCTGATCAAGCACTCGTAAATTACGGTCTAAAATAAAATCTCTAAATTTCAGCCCTTGCACAGCCCACCCAGGAAAAGATACAAGCGTGTCACTTGACTCCATCAGCCATGTTTCAGTCCTATTGATGGCTTTGTTCCTTTTCCAACTTGCAGTCAGCCTTGTAACCCTGTTGAATCTGGAGTTGGCCCCACTTATTTCTCAAGTAAACCTGCACTCGCTGCATTTTGCATCAGAATCCTCTCAAATAAATCTGCTCGTCACACCACAAGTTCCTTTCAGCTTGAACAAGTGCGCACAGGGCAGAGCATGGCTAATCCTATCTCTCTCATGCTATTAGTAAACCCAACCTCTACTCTCACCCATTATTTCCTCCAGTTTTTGCCTATTTGCCTGTAGTGTTCCGGGATGTATAGTTTAGGTGGGTTAGAGGGGGATGGGTCTGGGTGGGATGCTCTGAGGATCGGTGTGGACTTGTTAGGCCGAAGGGCCTAGTTCTACACTGTAGGGATTCTGTGGTGATCTATGATGATGAAGGTTTGGACATAGTTTATAGGTGTTTGTGACTCAAGACACTTTTTAGAATTGCAGAATCCCTACAGTGCAGAAAGATCATTCAGCTCATCGAGTCTGCACCAGCCCTCTGAAGAGCATCCCACCCAGACCTAATACCCACAACCCCTCACTTCCCATGGCTAACCCACCCAGCCTGCACATCCCTGGACACTATGGGGAAATTTAGCATGGTCTATCCATCTAACCTGCACATCCCTGGACACTATGGGGCAATTTAGCATGGTCTATCCATCTAACCTGCACATCCCTGGACACTATGGGGAAATTTAGCATGGTCTATCCATCTAACCTGCACATCCCTGGACACTATGGGACAATTTAGCATGGCCAATGCACCTAACCTGCACATCTTTGGATTGTGGGAGGAAACTGGAGCACCCAGGGGAAACCCACGCAGACATGGGGAGAATGTGCAAACTCCACACAGACAGTCGCCCAAGGGTGGAAACAAACCCAGGCCCCTGGCGCTGTGAGGTCGCAGTGCTAACTGCTGAGCCACCACGCTGCCAAATGTAAATATTAGTTAAAAAGTTATTGGCATGACTCATTCAGATCCAACTAAAACTAAAAATAGCTATATTTTCTCCCTGCCCAGTCTAATAGTGCAAGAATTTCAGATTGTCATCCTGGCGAGATAGGCTGGTTGCGATTCTCAGATTCTCTCAAGCTCTCTTTGTTCTCCAGTAAGTTCAGTGATATTATAGTCAATTCAATCTTGTCTGTTAATCTGTTAACATTTCAACAGTTTTAATTCCCTTCTCTCCTCAAAGCAACCCTCAGCAGAGGTGACACTTTATACTCTACAGTTGTTGCTCCCTTGGGAGAGCAATACCCTAAGTTGGCCTCACACCCAAGACTCACAGTTCAGTGGCGTATTCTGGGACATGGCTGGGTATCCTGGTGAGCTTCTGGTTGGAGCAGTCCACGACCGTGCCCTCACAGCGGCATTTCTCAGGGCAAACCAGGTCCATGAAGCAGTCATTACTTAGCTTAGTCCGGTAGTCATCTGATCCTGTACATAACATCGAGCACAACCAATTAGATGCATTCGTGAGCATTCCTCTCTCTGCTCTTGATTTGATATGACCTTCAACTCTGCTGACACACAAGCCCTATAGCTAACAAGCAATACCCTGGGCTGACTTGGTGACATATTGTGTCAGAGCACCAAATGTGTGGTGACCAGACGTGCCCCAGTGTGGAACGAGGGCATTCAGCCCATTGTATCTGCTCTGACTTGTTAAATGAGCGTCGTTACCTCGTGACAATTTCCTGCTTTTACCCCATACCCTTACACATTGATTTTATCCAAAATATCATCCAATGTCCTCTTGAATGCCTCACTCATGAACGGCATCCCTGATCGGCCAGATAACGAGCTCCTGTTCACCTACAAATACACCGAAACAATGCTCCTCGTGGTGTTATCACTAGACTGTTAATCCAGAGACCCAGGTAATGTCCTGAGGACCCGGGTTCAAATCCCACCAGGGCAGATGGTAAAATTTGAATTCAATAAAAATCTGGAATTAAGAATCTAATGATGACCGTGAATCCATTGTCAATTGTCGGAAAAAACCCATCTGGTTCACTAATGTCCTTTAGGGAAGGAAACTGCCATCCTTACCTGGTCTGGCCTACATGTGTCTCCAGACCCACAGGGATATGGTTGACTCTTAACCGTCCTCTGGGCAATTAGAGATGGGCAATAAATGCTGGCTGAGCCAGCGACGCCCTCATCCTGTGAATGAAGGTAAAAAATCCTGATGGACAGGTGAAAACCTGTTGGTTCACCTGGTCTATTCCACAAGTGACACCATATCTCCTGCACTGTCATTTCACTCCAACTGGGGCTTCAATGAAAGCGACAATAAACTGGTTTCAATATTCCCACAGACTGTACACAGTGATGGCCTAGTGGTAATTTCGCTGGACTGTTAATCCAGAGACCCAGTTAACGTTCCGGGGACCCGGTTTTAAATCCTGCCACAGCAGATGGTGGAATCTGAATTCAATAAAATATCTGGAATTAAGAACTTAATGATAACCATAAATTCACTGTTGACTGTTGGGGAAAACCCCATCCGGGTCACTAATGCCCTTTAGGGAAGGAAACTGCCATCCTTACCTAGTCTGGTCTACATGTGACTCCAGACCCACAGCAAAGTGGTTGACTCTCAACTGCTCCTATGATGCTGCTTGGCCTGCTGTGTCCATCCAGCCCCATGCTTGTTATCTCGGATTCTCCAGCATCTGCAGTACCTTTTATCTCTGACTCTCAACTGCCCTCTGGGCAAATAGGGAAGGGTAATAAATGCTGCCTAGCCAGCGATGTCCTCATTCCATTAATGAATTAAAAAAAACATGCATCCCTCCTGTAAACTGTTATACAGGGCTGACTGTCAGTCTAATGTCCAACCCACAGAGGCAATGATCAAACAACGGCCTCTTGGCCAATCATTTGTTCGCTGTGATTTTGACTTAGTACAGGCCTTCCCAAATTTGCACCCTTAAATGGGGCCGTGGGATTTCAGGATCGTGAGCTCTGTGGCAGCAATGGCAGCCATGGAGCTCGGACTCAATGCTATTAGTTGTGAGGCCCCTTTAAATCCTCGCCGTTTGATTCCATAGGTGGATGTATGTGGTCTCATGCAAAGATCTTTCAGGTCTTACTGCTGCTGCAAAACATAAAAGCCAGTTAAAAAGGTCACGTGAAGCCTAACATACTACGCCAGGAAAGAGCTGGGGCATTTTTTAGAAGTGTCCAGTGGACAACCTTCTGTCCAGTAACAGCATCGGAGGCTGAGGGGGTAGCCTTATGGAGGTTTATAAAATCATGAGGGGGCATGGATAGGGTGAAGAGACTCAGTCTTTTCCCTGGGGTGCGGGGTGTCCAAAACAAGAGGGGCACAGGTTTGAGGCGAGAGGGGAAAGATTTAGAAGGGACCTGAGGGGCAACTTTTTCATACAGAGGGTGGTGCCTGTATGGAATCAGCTGCCAGACGAAGTAATAGAGGCTGGTACAATTAAAAGCATCTGGATGGATATATTAATAGGAAGGGTTTCAAGGGATAAGGACCAAATGCTGGCAAATGGGACTAAATTAATTTAGGATATCTGGTCGGCATGGATGAGTTGGACAGTAGGGTCTGTTTCCATGGTGTACAGCTCTATGACTCTATAACTCTAAGAATAAGTTAGCCAGAAGGAATCACAATAGACCTCCACCCTTCTCTGCTTAAAGCTTGGATCCTGCATTAGTAATCCAGAAGCTGAAAGTTCAAATCGCAAAATAGCAACAGAACGTGCTGGAGAGAGTCAACAGCATCTACACAGAGGCAAAACAGGGTCATGCTTCAAGTCCAATACGATTCTTCATCAGATCAGAACGGGGCTGGATAAATGACGATTTTTATGTCGTTGAGAAAGGGAAAGGATGAGTAAGTGGAACAGATGGGAATGGCGCCCAGAGCAAAAGCGGGTATTCATGGTACTAACAGCGGTGGTTCAAATCTCACACTAGGAAATTAAAGTGGAATATCACAGCAGAAGCTTAACACTAGTCAGAGCATAAACAGAAATTGCTGGAAAAGCTCAGCAGGTCTGGCAGCATCTGGGGAACCTAGTCAGAACATATTGACTTGATTTGATTTATTACTGTCACGTCTACAAAGGTAGAGTGAAAAACGTTGCGTCTTACGAGCTTTACAGGCAGATCGTACTATACATATCAGTTTGTTTAATCAGTCTATTACCCATATCAACCCACTTCATCGACAGTACACAGTACGTTATGGCTGCTGTATCAACTAGATGTGCTGCAGGGAGTTCACAATTTTATTTCATTGCACCTCACAAACATGGCCCCCACCACTTAAAATTAGCCAGTTCTACTTCGGTTCATTTAAGAGCAGCATCAGTGATTTCATAAGGATACCATCAGTTACCTTCATGTTTACAACCACACTTGATGCTGACCTGAATGTGGATCGCTGTTCCTTCATGTTTGCTGGGTCAATAATCTGGAGCCATAGCCCTAACAGGATTGTACCAGAACACACTGCAGCACAAGGAGGAGGGCAACCAGCTGTTTTTCTGGGCAATAGGAATGAGCAATAAAAGGGGTAGGCCAACGAGTCCCATGGCATGGAAATAAAGTTGAATTGCATTCAATTGAACACAATAATTTTGATATGTTATGGACTGACAGATGGACAAAAATAAACTTGAGGATGATTGACTGACCCGTTATCATTCAGGGAAGGGCACTTGCTCTCCTTGTCTGTGTTGCCTCCATGTGGCATTTAACCCACGTTATGCGGCTGGCTGACATATATAATGCTCTCTGAATCAGTCTCACAAGCAAGTCAGGCAAGAGTGTTCCCTCCCAGTCAGGGAAAGGACATTCAGTCTCTGATCTTCAGGTAAGCGTCCGCGCAGGTGGTCTTCAAGATACACAACAACGCAGAATCGCCGGGCAGGTAGCAAAGTTCCATACCCATGAGGACAGCCTCAACCATGCTCTTGGGTTCATGGTGCGCGATATGTAACCCCACCATATCGTTCTGTGTAATAGCTTCCTCACTGTCCTGTTTTGACACCATCGCCTTGATAACCTGCAATTATCTCTCTACCTTAATTAATCTGTACAGTTTTGGATTACTTGTTACATGGGCTAGTGACTCTTATGCCTATCATGTTATTCCAGCCATGTAGTTTGTCTCGAGCACCACCTTATTTTTGATTTTTTTCTTAATATTAATCGGAGCATAGGTCATCCCTTCACTTGTTGTTCAGATGTTGACACTTACACCATTTGACACTTTGATCACCTGCAGACTTGTTATTCAGCCTGTCAACACTCCACTCACTATTCGTACTTATCTTTTGACACTCTTAATTAGCTGGAGTTACCTTAGCATTATCTGTCTGCATTAAAAAAGATGTACCTGTGTGCTTCCCTCCACTTCACTTGATGAAGGAGCAACACTCGAAAAGCTTGTGATTTCAAATAAACCTGTTGGACTATAACCTGGTGTCATGCGGCTTCTTCCTTTCAGCAAATTGAAGGCAGTGGTGGCTATAGATTACTCAGAGCAGTAAGGGAAGGGTAAGTGAAGACAGTGGGAATCAGAGGAAAAACTCTCAATATGCAGCATTCGCGTCTATCTCAAAGAAAAATGGACACAGTTGTTGGACATCAGTCATCCCAGCTCTAGGACATCTATTCCAGGAGTTTCTCAGGTTAGTGCCCAAGACTGAACCAACTTCATCAATCAGGTCAGAGGTAAGGATGCTTGCTCATGATCAGTTCTATTCGCCACTCCTGAGCCAATGAAGGAGTCCACAACCTGGCTTGGTCTGACAGGAACAAGAGTAGGCCATTCAGCCAATAGAATCCACTCCCACCACTCAATACAATCATGGGTAGTCGAACACTTTGATGTCTTTTACTCACGCCATCCCAGTAACCCTGCACATCAATAAATCGGAAATCTATCAATCTCTACCTGAAGCATCGTCAAACACTCATCCCCCACAGCCTTCTGTGGTACAGAGCTCGAAAGGTTCACAATCGTATGAGTAAAATAAGTTCTCATTTCTCAATGGCATGCCCTTTATTTTTAAATTGTGGCTCCTGGTTTTAGACATCGGGGGAGGCAATGGCCGAGTGGCGTTATCGCTGGACTGTTAATCCAGGGACCCAGGTAACATTCCGGGGACCTGGGTTCAAATCCTGCCATGGCAGATGGTGGAATTTGAATTCAATAAAATATCTGCAATTAAGAATCTATTGATGACCACAAATCTGTTGTTGATTGTCAGGAAAAAAATCTGCTTCAGTAATATCCTTTAGGGAAGAAAACTGCCATCCTTACCTGGTCTGGTCTACATGTGACTCCAGACCCAGAGCAAACTCTTGCTGTATCTTAGCTCCACTCTAACAAAATTCACACGTTGTTCTTCTTCTGATCAGAGATAATCTCATACTTCTATACTGATCCTATCTCTTACTATTGGCAAAATGCCACTTCTTTTCTCCTTCCCATTTGTTCTTGACCCTCAAATGGCCTAGTGGTATTACTGCGGGACTGTTAATCCAGAGATCCAGGCAATGTTCTGCGGGCCTAGGTTCGAATCCCGCCTCGGCAGGCAGTGGAATTTGAATGCAATAAATATCTGGAATTAAGAGTCTAATGATGACTGTGAATCCACTGTCGATTGTCAGGAAAAAAAAAACCCATCTGCTTCATTAATGTCCTTTAGCGAAGGAAACTATCATCCGTACCTGGTCTGGCCTACATGTGACTCCTGACTCACAGCAATGTGGTTGATGCTTAACTGCCCTCTGGGCAATAAATGCTGGCTTAACCAGCGATGTCCTCATCACGTGAATGAAAAAAGATATATTCAGTTCCCAATCTCGGTGACCTAGCAGGTATGTTCCTGAATGGCAATTAGACCATTTTGAGGCATCTCCTTAGTGCCTTTGTATGGTCGGCTTTTGGTTGTGAGTGCTGTGTGCAGGCATGTAGGATGGTAAATGACAAGTAACATTTGTATCACACAAATGCCAAGCAATGGCCATCCCCAAAGACAGAAAATTCAATCATTTCAGCATAACATTCAACAGAATCATAGAATCCCTACAGTGTGGAAGCAGGCCACAGGGCTCAGTGCGTCTACACCAACCCTCCAAACAGCATCCCTCCCCGACCCACCTCATTCCTGCAACCCCACATTTCCAATGGCTAACCCAACTAGCCTGCACTTCCCTGGAAACAATGGGCAATTTAGCACAGCCAATCCACCTAACCTGCACATCTTTGGACTGTGGGAGGAAACCAGAGCACCTGGAGGAAACCCACACAGACACGGGGAGAACATGCAAACTGCACACAGATAGTCACCTGAGTGTGGAATCGATGCTGGGTCCATGGCACTGTCAGGCAGCCGTGCTAACCACTGAGCCACTGTGCTGCCTCTGGTAACAGCATTCCCATCTCCAAACTCCCCCCAACAAATAATCAACACAGAAGGAGGATCTGGGGGGGGTGGTCATTATTACTAACCAGAAAGTGAACTATCACAATTGCATGACTAGGTTAGAGCCTGGGCATTTTGTGGCCATTAGTTCTAGCATGTCTTTTTCAAATTTAGAAATAAATTAAGAGTCAGGTGCTGACACAGAACTCACAATTTTCAAGTAGGTAGTAGGAAAGATTGTATTGTTCGACAGTAAACTTTGATAGTGGCAGTTATTCGTCAATAAGCTGAAAGTCGTTAACTCAACTGGTGTTAATTACTGTAGAAAGAAGCTAAATTACCTTCTGACTCATCGGGAGAGGTCTTAGACATTGCGTCAGGGAGCTGCATTTAATAGCCTACTATGCAGAGTTATTTATATAACAGAATGTTAAAATGCATGATAAGCTGATGGGCCTGACGTAGAGATGAGGGGTAAACAGGAAGGTGACTGAATACTCCCCATTTGCCTGGATGAGTGCAACTCCAACAACATTCGAGAAACCTAACCACATTCACTTGCTCCATTCTAATGACTTTTTAAGGCAAGCAATTAGAATACAGTAGAAACCCCCCAGCCACAGGCTGGTGAGAGACTCGACACATCAAAATCAAAATGCTGACTTTATCTCTGCATTGCCAAAATCAAAATTTCACATCTCAACTAATTAAGCCACCCTAGAGATTGTGTTTCTCACCCTTCAAGATTCCATAAAATCCACTTTCCTCTCAGCGACCTAGTCCAAATTACCCAACCTGAACCTATCTGGATGCAGCACAGCTTGGTATGGGCAACTGCTGTGCCTAAGGTGACAAGAAATGACAGAGAGTTGTCACAGTCCATCACGAAAACCAGCCTTCCATCCATTGCAGGCCGTCTACACTTCCCGCTGCCTCGGGAAAAGCAGCCAACATAATCAAAGACCCTTCTGCCCCACAAATACTCACTTCCAACCTGTTCCATCTGGCAGAAGATATAAAAGTTCGAATGCACGTGCCCGCAGATTCAAGAACAGCTTCTTCCCTGTTGTGTTCAAACTTATGAATAGACCTCTCAGATATTGGAGTTGGTCTTTTTCTGCACCTTCTCTGTGGCTGTAACACCATATTCTGCAGAGGTAAAAGGTACTGCAGATGCTGGAGAATCTGAGATAACAAG
>JAHRHZ010000094.1:3986602-3996777 GCA_024137785.1 Ginglymostoma cirratum | reverse complement strand
AAACGTCAAGCTTTCCTGCTCCTATGATGCTACTTGACCTGCTGTGTTCATCCAGCCCCACACCTTGTTATCTCACACCATATTCTGCACTCTGTTCTATTGCCCTGATACATTTATGTAAGGTATGATTTGCCTGGTTAGTAAGCAAAACAATACTTTTCACTGTATTTTGGTACATGGGACAGTAACAAAATCAAATCGAATCATTTCGGTGAACAAAGAGCTGACAAATGAATCTCACATGGTAAAAATCACTGGCGTAGCACGCATAAAGGAAATCAAAACGTTTTGCTATTTCCTGAAGGATGAGATTAAGAATCATTAGATGGGGCTAGACAATTATATGTTGGGAACTTGTGACACAAGCCTACCGAGCAGGAGCTGAATTTTTGTCCATCCGGATTTCTAACGTGTCAGAATATTGCCAACCAATTCCACGCATAGCATGGAATTATAGTAATGCCAGGCCGAGCGGTATAGCTTGTGAACTCTTAGATTGAATTTAAGTCAGTACACTGAAATTTTGGGCCCTCTGGCAATCAAGAACCGAGATGAGTTGGGGGTCCAGCTAAAATGACCAATACCGGGTGGGCATCTGATCCTTGGGACGGTATTTCCAGTGCTGACAATTCTAGGGTTGGCAGTTTTGGGAAACTCCGTGAGGTAACCAAACAATTAAGCTCATTAAGTCCCTTTTTAAAAGTAGGCTTCCTAAAGCAACTGAGGGTTCATCAGTTGTCCAGAGATGGGCACTCTCCCCAGGGGCAGGCTGTGTCCCCCTCCCTCTTTTGGCAGCCTCTGGACCCTCCCTAATTGGCTGAATAAGGGCAAAAACAAAAGACCTTCTGGCAAAGGAGCCCCCCAGTTTCAAGAGCCCGCTTTTCAACCTTAATTGAAGAGATATTCAAGTTAATTATGAGCTCACCCAAGTGAAAATCTTAACTTGATCAGGTTGTCTCTGTCCCAGACTCTGGTATCTTACCCACAAAACAAACACAACTCTTGTTCAATGAGAAAGATTTACCACATTACGCGTTACACTCATTGGATGAGGGATGTTAGTGCTGAGGAATTTCAGCTTCTCAGAGTGAGCAGGTAAGCTTCACAGTGACATGCAGAAGAAATCTCCCTTTGCTTAGCCTCACTCCTGGCTTGTCGTGATTTGAGGACCAGGCGGATCTCACTGATTATAAATTCCTTGATTGGGGTTGTTAACCTGGGCCAATCACGGAGCCCTGGCTGACAGATATAAACAGGAGATTCAGGCGGTGAACTGGCTGGTCAGAGTCCATGTACTGTGCACACGTAAATAAATGGTGACTTCGTGTCAGGATACCAGCCTCTGTGCAGTTATTTTACAACCTCAGGAGATTTGTAAGATTTTATTACCAACTTATTCCAAGTTAGGCCAAGGCTTATTATCATTTTATTTTTTTTATTTCCCTAATCAACCTTGGGTTGATTCAGACGTTTTGCGGCAGGGATGGGCGTTGGACCCATGTCCCTGAGGATTTGTCCGAGGCTCTGGGTCACTAGTGTAGGGTCATTACCACATCACCACCTCATTGGCCATGGACACATTGGGACGAATATGTCTCATTAGCTGGACTGAGACTGTCCAAACAGATACCAAGCAGCTATGAAATAAGGCTTTTGTTTCATCAGTCTGCACCCAAACTGAGGGATCCAATCCAACTTTTTTGAACAAGATTGCAGCCCATAAAGTGCTAAAGGTTTAAAACGATTTAAGAAGTCACGCAGAAGCAATGATGTAGAGTCCAGCAAAGTAAAAGCATCCCTGATCTAGTGCAGAAACAACCAGTTCTCACCTGGACGGGTATAAGTAACTCTGATCAAATGAGAGCAACATACATTCTGTGAGCTTGCATCGACGCTAGCCCAGGCAGGCAGTGTACCTTTAAGACAGTTAAAGGATACCACAGCATGTGATGGGAGGCAATGGCCCTGTGGTATTATCGCTGGACTGTTAATCCAGAGAACTAGTCAATGCTCTGTGAGCCTGGGTTCGAATCCTGCCACAGCAGAGGGTGGAGTTTGAATTCAATAAGCATCTGGAATTAAGAGTCTAATGATGACCATGAATCCATTGTCGATTGTCAACAAAAAAAACCCATCTGCTTCACTAATGCCCTTTAGGGAAGGAAACTGCCATCCTTAGCTAGTCTACTCCTTACTCCTGACCCACAGCAATGTGGTTGACGCTTAACTGCCCTCTGGGCAATTAGAGGATGCCCTCATCTCATGAATGAATAAAAGGAAAGCAAACATTCTGACATCAAGTTCCTTTCTTTCAGTCACTTCCCACTCAACGCAATGAAGTTAGCGCAGTGCATTATGCATATATAATTAATAGCAATAGTCAGTTAAGGTAGAATCCAGACTGTATGATAGTTGGGTTATAATAAAACATAGCATTACTAATAAACTTCAGGATATCTGTCTCAGAAGAATCCAAGCTTTGTCATGACAGCTACCACATGGGGAAGCACTCAGACTATATCATACTGGCAGTGATGTTTGACCCAAGAAATACTCATATCTGGTACAGATAAAATCAGTTTCGATCTAGTACACAGGCATCTGATCCACCACACACAATCAGCTTTAATCCAGTAGGCGCATGGCCCAGGTCTAATTTAGTGCAGGAACTGCCGAGAGACTTATATGAGCATCCCCAACATTCTGTGCACAGTAAAAACTGAAAGAGCTGCAGATGCTGTGAATCAGAAACAAAAACAGAAATTGCTGGAAATGCTCAGCAGGTCTAATAGATCTGTGAAGAAAATAATCAGAATTAACGTTTCGGGTCCAGTGACCCTTACAGGAAGGGACCATAAAGGCCAAAAACAGGCAAATGAGACTAGCGCAGTTTGGGAAACCTGGTTGGCATGGACGAGTTGGGCTGAAGGATCTATTTCTGTGCTACATGTCTCTATGAGAGCTACTCAATTCATTCCACTGTCGCCGGGTTTGCTAATTCCTAATGCCTGCCATCCTTACTTGTTCTGGCCAAACATTACCCCAGATCTACAGCAACATGGGAGAATCTTAACTGCTCTTGGGCAGTGAGGGATGGGCACTAGATGCTGGATGTAGGAGACACCTACATCCTATGAATGAGTAAATCAAAATGGAGACAAAACCTCAGCTTTATCATGTAACCTAGGTCCTCTATCCTTGGAAACATTCAGAGCTCCCTTTCCAACATCATGACAAACTTCCCGATGCACGGTATCCAAAATTGGACAAAGTGCTGGAAAGTTTTTAGATGTAAAAATGCAGGCTTAATGAATACCTAAGCAAAGACAAAGATGGCTTCCATGTAGGAAATTATTTTTCCCTGACAAATGGAATTCTTCGCCACCTGGAGGTAAGCTACTATTCCAACAGCTCTTCAATAGAAAGCTGGGCAAGAGGCTGAGAGATAACACTTCAAGTTACAGGAAGGTTCTTTGTCAAATAGCTGTAAATGAGGAAAACCTTATGAATTAGTTACCAAAGCTATCTTGTTTCCTTCAAGGAAAGGAATTTCCCAGAACTTTGTTCTTCCCAAATTGACATATCTTAACATGGCTGGCAGAACGAGAAGTCTGTCAATGGTCTCACTATCTGGATAGACCAGGCCTATCCTTTCCCATTTCTTTTTTGGACATTCTTTCAAGTTATTCAAGGTGGACTTAGACAGAATTTTGACAGTCAGGGGCATCAAAACCAGAAGTTGCTGAGAAAGCTCATCAGGTTTGGCAGCAAATGTAGTTCTGAGGAAGGGTCACCCGAACCTGAAACGTTAACTCTGATTTTGTCTTCACAGATGCTGCCAGGCCTGCTGAGCTTTTCCAGCAACTTCTGTTTCTGTTCCTGATTCACAGCATCCGCAGTTCTTTTGGTTTTTATTAAGAGGGTCACGGGGTTACGGTGGGAAGGAAAGAGGAGTTGACACCACGACCAGATCAGCCAAGATCTGATTGAGTGGTTGGGAAAAGTTAACATCTCCCAACTCTCCTACTCCATGTTCTGCCTCCTTCAGGCCATCCTTTAAATGGCAACGATAAATACCATAGCAACTGACCGATGCGTTGTGATTACATCATAACAAAAAGGACACAGTTCGCCTGCACAAGGAGAAAACAAGAAAAAACAACTATTCAAAAATGTTCCACAAAACTGTTTTTTTATTAAAGTTATTTTTTACATCACTTACAGCAAATTGTTTGGGTTCTGCCCACCTCTGACATTAATACCACCACCAAGTGCGCTTACAAAGCATAGCAACGGTTGCTATGTTGCCGAGGAGTTGGCGAAAAGACATGCATTGGGCCTCTCTTGGGCAGACCCTAGTGGTTTCGAATCACTTGTGAGGCCTTGTTATTTTTACCCTCGTCTCAGCCATCATCATTTGCACCCCTCGGCTTGTTGGAGTGAGGTAGGAAGGGCTTGACATGCTGCAGAAAGACACAAGGCGTACCATGGTGCTTGACGAAACCATGTTTTACTCATAGCTTGGAACCACATGGTTAGATCAAGCACAACAGAACACCTCATTGAGAATCAGAGCCAGTGTTAGGCAACGCCAAGGACAGCAGAAAGACAAGAGAGAGTAAAGAAGGCTGGTGAGGACAGTCTGGAAGCTGGGTTGGCAGTCAAGGATTTAATCCATGCAAAGACATAAGGGAGCCAAATCATTCAATTAGAACACGCTACGGTTAACTCGCAATGCCAGGCAGGAGGACGTCCATTATCGATGTGGAGATTACAGGTTTCCCGATTCAGTGATGGATTTCATAACCGGTTAGTTGGTAGAAAAGACCGAGCAAACGAACAAACAATATTAATACTAACACACAGCGGAGACTGGACTGCCGTGCCTGGGTATTTTACGCGATCACCTGAAGTGAATTAATCCTGCTCTGTTGATGTGTAAAACAATCACTGAACAGCCCTTTATCGCTGCATACTACCTGAACCCTCCAGCAACTCCACCAGCACGCCCCCACCTGGCCATATGAAAGGGGAGAGGGCACAAGTTTCCAAGGTGGAGTCAACTGAAACAAATCTGGTACAAGGGAAAATATCAACTTGCATTTATACAGCACCTTTATAAGGCCTTTCACATGCAGCATTATTACACAGAATGAGTAACAGAGCCAAAGAAGACATTCAAACAAGTGAGGAAATGCTTAGTTGCGTTCTGTCTGTCCTCATCATCAACCAATATTTTCATTACTGGCTTTCAAGATGGCGGTGGCAGCGTAGGCAAACAAGGGCTCTTGTCTGTTGTCATCCATTCCATCCAATTTTCTTTCCTCTCTTCTTTTCTCGTTTTTTCTCTCTTCTTTCCTCATTGTTTTTCTCTCTTCTTTTCTCCTTTCGAGTGCCTTTTAACGTACCTTCTGGAGACCGGTCAGTCAGGGAGGCAGTGGCAGTGACGAAGCGTGCCCGTGACTGGGGCCCAGCATGAGCCCAGATGGTGGCGGTGGTGGCACAGCAGCTGGTGATTCCGGGTGGGATTTAGCCCAGTGCAGGAGAAAGTGTGCCCGGCGCGGGAGAAAGCGTGTTGAGCGTTGGGGAAAGTGTGCCCAGCCCTCGTGGGGAAGGCCCAGTGTGGAGCAACTGCAGGCCCATGGTTGAGGAAAGGACTGTAATGTTGAACTTCCATCGTTATTTCTTTACTTTTCTATCCTTACACTAACGAGAACTGTCGTGATGAACGATTTAACTTATTTCTATATCTTTCCATTTCTGTACCTAGGTACGTTTGCACCTAAGATGGCACCGGGAATAGTGACATTCTACACTCTTCACTGTACTCCTGTGCTTGAGTACACATGGCAACAAAACCTAAATATAAATTTAGTAGGTTGTCCTATTACTCTTTCTTTTCAACGTTCCAAACCAGGACTCACATTGTTCCCAATGGATTACTAGTGAAATCTATTGAATTTACAGAGCCTCATGTTGTTCTGCTAAGTTCCTAGCACACAACATTTTATATTTGACCATCTCCCATTGATAAGAGTCTTTCCCTTTCACTCCCAACCTTTGCAGGCATTTTCCAATTGCGCTGTTCAGTGGTTCTATTATACACCGGTGGAGCTGGTGGGATTTGAATGTGGGCCTCCTGGCTCAGAGACTGGGACACTACTGCCGCACCACATGAGCTCCTTAAGAAGGTCACCGCAATCCCAGTGGACCGTTGGGCTGCTCTCTCATTTGAGAGAGATGCCTAGTGGTGAGTTACCCTGAGGGTCACCATGCCTCAGGTGGTAGGTGCCTTGAGCAGTCAGGGCCATCACGGTGGCCTTGGTCAGTTGCAGAAATGGAACCCGTGCGGTTGGCATTCCCCTGCATCGCCAACCAGCTGAATCAACGGACCCAAACCCCAACCTTTGCTTGCAGTTTGATGGTCTCATACGCCACCTTCTCTGTAATGTGTGCCCGTCACCTTGTGCTGCACGAACCCTGAAAAGCAACCGCCATCCTCAACAAGACAATGAAAGTACCAAAAAACTCCAAGCTGCCGGAGAGCTTAGCACACGCCAAAATATTAAAACTGCGGTTTTGAGTCCTCCTGCAACCTTCAAATTATGAGGACCACCTGCTGTTTACCCAGAGGCAAGAGCCAACTAGCTTGTGCAAGACAATCAAAATGTATTGGATTTGATAAAGAGAAGTCACTGGGTCTGGATGTATACTGAAACTTTCATGCTACTTGTGCTGTGTTGAGAATACTGAGCAGCAGCTAACAAAAATCTCTGATTTTCCCCTGTAGACACCATTTCCACCCTATTTCTTGGCTGATTCCCCGAGTCTGAATGCATCCATGGTCTCTGATCATTCCCCAGGCCTTGTCAAAAAGCCCCCATTCATGGTTTGGCTTTCAACTCTCTGAGATTGTTCTGGAGTCCAGAGAAATCAAAATTTTGGTTTGAATTGATTTGATTTATTACTGTCACACGTACCGAAGTACAGTGAAAAGTTTTGCTTTGCTTGCAATACAGGCAGCTCACACCGTACAAAGAGCGATAGAACGGAGGGCGGAATACAAAGTTACGGTTGCAGAGAAGGTGCACAGAAATCAGGATCAACGGGAGGTTTGCAATGTGAAAGGTCCATTCAGAAGTCTAAAAATAGCAGGGAAGAAGCTGTGTGTTTAAGTGTGTTTTCAGTTTTTGTATCTTCTGCCTGACGGAAGAGGTTGGGAGAGATTATAACTGGGGCAGGAGGGGTCTTTGATAATGTTGGCTGCTTTCCCGAGGCATCGAGAAGTGTAGATGGTGTCAATGGATGGAAGGTTGGCTTGTGTGATGGACTCAGCTGTGTTCGCAACTCTCTGTTGTTTCTCATGGCCCTGGGCAGAGCAGTTGCTGCACCAAGCCATGATGCATTCAGAGAGAATGTTTGAGCTCTTGGATAGTGTTGTGGCCAACCCTGTGTTATGATCCCAGCTGATTGTCGTACCAGACAAATCAGAACCCAAAATGAAACCTATCTCAATCCTTTTTTTAAAAGTTTATTTGCTTAGTTAATGTGGTGGTTAGTTAAATGAGGCCTCTTCACACAAGGTTGTCTTTAGCAACAGGCAAGTTGTTCATTATCCAAAATGAAAACAAAACTGAGCAACTTAATTAATGAAGATAGTGAGCTACATGTAAAACACACAGCAAATCAAAGTTTCAAATTATTTCCTGACACTATCCATGGCAGAGACTCAATCTGATTGAAATGACGTCTCGTTCTCAACTCTTCCAGGCTCTATTTAATCAACTCCTGGTATGGCTCTGGACTAAGAAGCCAATTGGATGAGTCCTTTCCAAATCTGTCAATATGAACTCTTCCACGATTTCAAGCCTAAATGTCCTCAGCTCTAACAACCTGCGGATTTCCGACCAAACTCTCCTACTTTGGAAGTTTTATATACTAAACCCTTCTATCCAGGCAACTGGCTCCCTGAATAGCCCCAAAAAACTCCCTGGACATAAACTAAACTTGCTTCTAAACTCAACAGTTGTGTCTTTTGATAAAATTTGAAAAAGCCTAGATCCTACTGAACTGAAAGCAAAGCCTTAAGTCTTAAAATCTTAAATGTTTACCGCACCTGTTGTAAATCCAACAGTTTAAATATCTTTCTGTTAACAATACAGGAACCTCCTTTCTGAAAAATATACTGGATTTGCAAGAGTTGAATAGATTGAAAAGGACAGGAGCAATTAAGAAGGAAAGGAACACTGAATGGCTGGCATTAATTGTGAGAGTTCAGAAAGAACATTGGGTCTTTAGATTTGTTGAGATTATCATCAAAGGCAGTGAGAAAATGAGGAGGTGAACAATGCTAGGGGTGAGGAAGAGTGAAGAATGTTTGGGGTGAGGCTGTGCGGTTGGAAAGTAGTGTAGGTCAATATACTGAAGACACTATATGAGGAGCATGTTTATAGCTCATGATGAAAAAAGGACACAGCTTTGCGATAATTATGATCACAACTTTGTTTTCTGACACTGTTCATCCTGGGATTCAAACTGGAGCCAGGATCAGAAGGAGCAAAGGCTCCAGCACAAAATGGTAAGTGGGTCTTTTAAATCACAGCCAAGATCAAATGTAGAGATAACAAGGCGTGGAGCTGGATGAACGCAGCAGGCCAAGCAGCATCACAGGAGCAGGGAAGCTTGACGTTTCGGGCCTAGACCCTTCATCAGAACGTCAAGCTTTCCTGCTCCTGTAATGCTGCTTGGCCTGCTGTGTTCATCCAGCTCCACACCTTGTTATCTCTGATTCTCCAGCATCTGCAGTACCTATTATCTCAAGATCAAATGTAGCCATTCCACCACTGGCCAAAACATCTAGGCCATTGTCTTCAATCCCTAAGACAAACTCCACTCTCTGACAATGTCATACTCTGATCCCAAGTTCTGCCTCTGACCACATATCCATGTCAGCAAATCAACTGTCTATCTCCTCCTCTGAAACACAGGCCAATTCTACTCCTGTTTCATCCCATGTGCTGTTGAAACCCTGATCCATTAGATATTGCCTCTAGATCCGACTATGCCAATGTGCTCCTGGCTAGCCTCCCCTTTTCCACTCTCTGTGAACTTGAGATCATCCAAACGTTCTGCTGCCCTGATCCAATTTGTACCAAGGTCCTGTTTACTGTTTGCTTCCAGCTAAGCAACACCTCAAAGTTAAAATTCTCAACTTTTCTTTCAAACACTTCCATGGTGGCCTCACTGCTCCCTATTTCTGCCACTGCTTCCGGCCTCACAGTCTTCTGAGATTCCAGATTTGTCCTCTCTTGCCCTCCTGATTTTAATGTTCCATCATCAGTCAGTGACCATAATCCTATTGCCTGTGGGCAATGAAGCCCTAAGCAGTGGCTTCCATTCACAAACATTTTTGGTATCTTTATCCTTTACTCATCCTTTAATAGGCTTCTTTAAACTTACCTCTTTGACCTAGCTTTTAGCCAACTGCCTTAATATCTTTTTATATGCCTTAATATTGAATTTTGTTCTGTGAAATGCCTTGGGATGTTCTGTTACACTGAAGGAGCTCCATAAATACAGATTGCTGTTGTTGACATAACATACCCCCTTGCTCTAACACCAACTACCTCTCTCACTGACGCCTGAAGGAGTAAGACTCTGAAAGCTTGTGTTTTCAAATAAACCTGTTGGGCTATAACCTGGCGTTGTGTGATTTCTGACCTTTGTCCATCCCAGTCCAACACCGGCTCCTCCACATCAGATTGAAATAAATGGAAAAGTGCGACAAGTGCTAACCACATTAAGTGAGCTTCTTGTAACAGGCTTTGGCTAATGATACAGGGTTAACTCAATGTGTAACTCAATGAGAAACCCGAACAACAATAGCTCAATTAGTTCTGCATTCATTAGCAACAAACAGTGTCTTAAAACACACTGCATCATCATACATTCATTGTCACCATGCTCCAGCAATATTGTGTTTGATGCGACTCAAAGTTGTCACATTATAGGAAAAGGAACAATAGTGTAATTAGAGATAACAAGCATGGGGCTGGATGAACACAGCAGGTCAAGCAGCATCATAGGAGCAGGAAAACTTGACGTTTCGGGCCTAGACCCTTCATCAGAAAAATGATGAAGGGTTTAGGCCCGAAACGTCAAGCTTTCCTGCTCCT